>RCUC01139385.1:0-49496 GCA_003697995.1 Taxidea taxus jeffersonii
GTTTATCAATCTTATTAATTCTTTCAAAGAACCAGCTCCTAGTTTCATTGATTTGTTCTATTGTTTTTTTGGTTTCTATTTCATTGATTTCTGCTTTGATCTTTATTATTTCTCTTCTCCTGCTGGGTTTAGGCTTTCTTTGTTGTTCTCTCTCGAGTTCCTTAAGGTGTAGGGTTAGGTTGTGTATTTGAGACCTTTCCTGTTTCTTGAGATAGGCTTGTATCGCTATATATTTTCCTCTCAGGACTGCCTTTGTTGTGTCCCACAGATTTTGGACCGTTGTGTTTTCATTATCATTTGTTTCCATGGTTTTTTTCAATTCTTCTTTAATTTCCTGGTTGACCCATTCGTTTTTTAGAAGGATGCTGTTGAGTCTCCATGTATTTGTGCTCTTTCCAAATTTCCTCTTGTGATTGAGTTCTAGCTTCAGAGCATTGTGGTCTGAAAATATGCAGGGAATGATCCCAATCTTTTGATACCTGTTGAGACCTCATTTATGACCCAGGATGTGATCTATTCTGGAGAATGTTCCATGGGCACTAGAGAAGAACGTGTATTCTGTTGCTTTGGGGTAGAATGTGCTGAATATATCTGTGATGTCCATCTCGTCCAGTGTGTCATTTAAGACCTTTATTTCCTTGTTGATCTTTTGCTTGGATGATCTGTCCATTTCAGTGAGGGGTGTGTTAAAGTCTCCAACTATTATTGTATTCTTGTCAATGTGTTTCTTTGATTTTGTTATTAATTGGTTTATATAGTTGGCTGCTCCCATGTTAGGGGCATAGATATTTTAAATTGTTAGATCTTCTTGTTGGACAGACCCTTTGAGTATGATGTAGTGTCCTTCCTCATCTCTTATTATAGTCTTTGGCTTAAAATCTAATTGATCTGATATAAGGATTGCCACCCCAGCTTTCTTCTGATGTCCATTAGCATGGTAAATTGTTTTCCACCCCCTCACTTTCAATCTGGAGGTGTCTTCAGGTCTAAAATGAGTTTCTTGTAGGCAGCATATTGATGGGTTTTGTTTTTTTATCCATTCTGAAACCCTGTGTCTTTTGATTGGGGCATTTAGCCCATTTACATTCAGGGTAACTATTGAGAGATATGAATTTAGTGCCATTGTATTGCCTGTAAGGTGATTGTTACTGTATAATGTCTCTGTTCCTTTCTGGTAATACTTTTAGGGTCTCTCTTTGCTTAGAGGAGCTGGTTTGGTGTTTACAAACTCTTTCAGTTTCTGTTTGTCCTGGAAGCTTTTTATCTCTCCTTCTATTTTCAATGATAACCTAGCTGGATAAAGTATTCTTGGCTGCATGTTTTTCTCGTTTAGTGCTCTGAATATATCATGCCAGTTCTTTCTGGCCTGCCAGGTCTCTGTGGATAAGTCTGCTGCCAATCTAATATTTTTACCATTGTATGTTACAGACTTCTTGTCCCGCGCTGCTTTCAGGATTTTCTCTTTGTCGCTAAAACTTGTAAATTTTACTATTAGATGGTGGGGTGTGGGCCGATTCCTATTGATTTTGAGGGGTGCTCTCTGCACCTCCTGGATTTTGATGCTTGTTCCCCTTGCTATATTAGGGAAATTCTCTACAATAATCCTCTCCAGTATACCTTCTGCTCCTATTTCTCTTTCTTCTTCTGGAATCCCAATTATTCTAATGTTGTTTCGTTTTATGGCATCACTTATCTCTCGAATTCTCCCCTCGTGGTCCAGTAGTTGTTTGTCTCTCTTTTGCTCAGCTTCTTTATTCTCTGTCATTTAGTCTTCTATATCACTAATTCTGTCTTCTGCCTCATTTATCCTAGAAGAGCCTCCATTTTTGATTGCAGCTCATTAATAGCGTTTTTTATTTCAACTTGATTAGACTTTAGTTCTTTTATTTCTCCAGAAAGGGCTTTTATTTCTCCTGACAGGGTTTCTCTAATATCTTCCATGCCTTTTTCGAGCCCGGCTAGAACCTTGAGAATCGTCATCCTGAATTCCAGATCTGACATATTACCAATGTCTGTATTGATTAGGTCCCTAGCCTTCAGTCCTGTCTCCTGCTCTTTTTTTTGCGGTGAGTTTTTCTGCCTTGTCATTTTGTCCAGATAAGAATCTGCTGTTCTCCTTGTTAAGTGAACTTGGTCTTGGCTGGATTTCTTTGATCTTCTGGGGGAGGTGCCTGTTGTAGTGATTCTCAGGTGTCTTTGCCCCAGGTGGACTTGCACCACCCTTACCAGGGGCCGGGCTAAGTAATCCTCTCAGGTTCGCTTTTGGGAGCTTTCATTCCCTGAACACTTTGCTTTCCGTAGAGTTCCGGAGGACGGGAATGACAATGGCGGCCTCCCAATCTCTGGTTCAGAGGAGCCGAGAGCTAGGGGCCCCAGTCTTCAGTGCTCCTTCATAGAAAAGCGTTTAATCCCTCCGGTCTCCCCAGCCCCCGTTTGCGCCCAGAGACCGCAGGCGCCCGGAGACCGCGCTCAGAGAAAATCGTGCGTAATCAGTCCCATCTCACTGGCTTCTGGGAGCGCTCCGAGCTCACCCAGCCTGTGACCAAGCGTCTCTGTCTCTGGCAGAGTCCCACCTGGAGTCTCCGAACCCCGTAGATCCCTGAGCTCTCCCGGGTCGGAGTCTCCCAGGATCTTGTGGGGACCCCTCGCACAGAGCACCGGCCCATGTCATAGACTACTAGGAAACCACGGCTCTGTCTCTGCAGCCGGCTTGCCCGCTCTAATACCTGTGAGCTCTGCGACACTCAGACACCCCCAATCCTTCTGTGACCCCGCGGGACCTGAGTCCACGTTGTCCCCGTGAGGTCTTCACCCCAGTTTAGCCTCTGGAGCGATGTCCCTCCGAGGAGCAGACTTTTAAAAGTCCTGATTTTGTGCTTTGCCGCTTGCCGGGAGTCGGCCCCTCCCCCTGGGGTCTATCTTCCCGTCGCATTGGATTCACTTCTCCGCTGGTCCTACCTTTCAGAAAGTGGTCGATTTTCTGTTTCTAGAATCGTTGTTTTTCTTCTCTTCAATCTCCTGTTGGATTTGTAGGTGTTCGGAATGGTCTGATAGGCTATCTAGCTGATCTCCTGCTGCCTGATGTCGTCTCAGCCTGCTACTTCTCCGCCATCTTGACTCCTCCCCCCTCTATTTTTTTTTAATTTTTAAAAATATTTTTATTTATCGGGGCTCCTGGGTGGTTCAGTGGGTTGGGCCTCTGCCTTCGGCTCGGGTCGTGATCCCAGGGTCCTGGGATGGAGCCCGGAATTGGGCTCTCTGCTCATCAGGGAGCCTGCTTCCTCCTCTCTCTCTGCCTGCTTCTCTGCCTACTTGTGATCTCTGTCTGTCAAATAAATAAATTTTAAAAAAAATTTTTTAAAGATTTTATTTATTTATTTATATTTTAAAAAGATTTTATTTAAAAAATATATATATTTTATTTATTTATTTGACAGAGATCAGAAGTAGGCAGAGAGGCAGGCAGAGAGAGAGAGAAGGGGAAACATGCGGGGCTCAATCCCAGGCCTCTGGGATCATGACCTGAGCGAAGGCAGAGGCCCAACCCACTGAGCCACCCAGACACCCCTCCCTTAATCCATATCCCTTCCATATCAATATATAGAGATATTCTTTTAATGTGCCATTATAGATGTACTTAACCATTACATTTTTTTTCTAACATTTTGCTATCATAAATGACACTATAATGAACATCCTTGTACATGGATCTTGGTGAACTATGGATATATTCCTAGCAGTGTGGTGTGAAGAAGTACATGTAATTTTAGGAACACCTGGGTGGCTCAGTTGGTTAAGCGGCTGCCTTCGGCTCAGGTCACGATCCCAGCGTCCTGGGATCGAGTCCCACATCGGGCTCCTTGCTCGGCGGGGAGCCTGCTTCTCCCTCTGCCTCTGCGTACCACTCTGTCTGCCTGTTCTCGCTCTCTCTCTCTAACAAATAAATAAATAAAATCTTTTAAAAAAAATACATATATAAAAAAAAAGTACATGTAATTTTAATTTCTCAACTGGATCCTATCAAAGTGCCCTTCACCAAGGTATACCCATTTATGAGCTCAATAGCTACATATGTATGTTCCTGATATCTCTGGCTATCATCTGATTTTTTTCTAATTTTGGCAAATGTAATGGGCAATATCATTATCTTGCTGAATTGCATCTTAAATTATGAGACTGCAGGGACGCCTGGGTGGCTCAGTTGGTTAAGCAGCTGCCTTCGGCTCAGGTCATGATCCCAGCATCCTGGGATAGAGTCCCACATCAGGTTCCTTGCTCAGCAGGGAGCCTGCTTCTCCCTCTGCCTCTGCCTGCCACTCTCTCTGCCTGTGCTGACTCTCTCTGTCAAATAAAAAAAAAAAATTTTGAGACTGCACACCTACTTCTATGTAAACTTCCTTCTCTTACCTTTTTCTCCATCTATTGAGTGCTAGTTGTTTTTTTTTACTAGCTGTTTACATATTAAAGAATTTAGCCCTTTGTTGTATTTTGTTTAAAAAAAAAAAAGCAACTGGGAAAAATTGTCTCCTGATACATATGAAAAGTAAACCTTTCCTGTATGGATTTTGAGTTTGTGCTCTGTTTAAAAAGGTTTTCCCTGCTATAAGCTAATAAAGAAATTCACTTAGGGTGCCTGGGTGGCTCAGTCAGTTAAGCGGCCACTTTCGACTCAGGTCAGAATCTCAGGGTCCTGGGATAGCGCCCCATGTCCTCTTCCTTGCTCAGTGGGGAGCCCGTTTCTCCCTCCGACCCTCCCTCTGCTCATGCTGTCTCTCAAATAAATAAAATCTTTAAAAAAAACCTCACTTATATCTAGAATTTTTTCACATCAAAATGTATGTGTCTGGCATTAAATACTGATGTAAGACAAGGGCTGTAAACTCAAACACCTACAGACCACACCCAATTAACATAAGGGTGTAGAGAGGCTAAACATGAGAAAATGTGCTGAGCTACCTCTGAGGGCGCTCCTGGAGCACCTCCTGGTCACAGCACCTCTTAAAACAAAACAGCCAGAACATGGTGCTGGTTGCTGGTGTGCACCTCTGGCATAAGGAGTTATGTGGAGCAGATAGGGATCTAGCCTGTTTTCTTCCTAACAGCCCGTGTGGGTCCATAACCACTCATCTGTAATACTTTGTTATAAACTAAGACATCTCTGGGTCTACCAAACTCCAAAAGGACTACTGAGTGATGTGACTTTCTTCTTCAATATCAAACTTTCAGGACAACAGTATTACTAAATATGACAAAAACAATTAACACTCCACCCTGATACCACTACCTTCCTTTTTTTTTTTCTTTCAGAATTTTCCTGGCTATTTTCACATGCAATTTTTTTTCTAATGAAACTGAATATTATTTATGAACAGTTTACTTTCCTTTTTAACATATTTTATATTCCTCAAGTGTCTTAAAGCTTTCTTCTTCTGGGTCCCGCAGATGTCTTGTTTATACCTTGGTTTTGTGTTTTTTTTTTTAAATACTATATTCTATATGGGGCCTTTTCCTCCATTATGGTTTCTGCTACCAATTGTATAGAAAGCTGTTAATGTATATATTCACTTTGTAGTTGGTCACCTTGCTAAATTCTTTTTTTCCCTAAGGTTTTCTGGATACAAAATCATATAATCTATTAATAATTTGCTCTTCCTTTTCCAACATTCCTGCATCAAAATACATCCTTTCCCTTATATACTTCATTGACTACTATTTCAAGAACATTAGTTAACTGGTGATAGTGATCATTCTCTTGTAAATTTTTGAATATTCAAGAGGAAGTATATGATCCTGAACATGGTCTGGGGGCCAGACAGACTTGGATGTGAGTCCTAACTCTGAAACACTTATCATGGGGTGACTTTGTTAAGTTTAACTTCCCTGCATCTCTCTCTCTTTTTTTAAAGATTTTGTTTATTTATTTGACAGAGATCACAAGTAGGCAGAGAGGCAGGCAGAGAGAGGGGGAAGCAGGCTCCTTGCTGAGCAGAGAACTCGATGCGGGGCTCAATCCCAGGATCCTGAGATCATGACTTGAGCCAAAGGCAGAGGCTTTAACCCACTGAGCCACCCAGGCGCCCCCGCCTTAAAAGATTTGTTTGCCTATTTGTTTATTTATTTATTTTAGAAAGAGAGAATGTGCACACAAGAAGCAGGAGGGGCAGAAGGAGAGGAAGAATATCTCAAGCAGGCTCTGACTTCCTGCTGAGTGCAGAGCCTGATGCAGGGCTCAATCTTACCACCTCAATATCATGACCTGAACAGAAATCCAGAGTGGGCCGCTTAACCCACTGAGCCACCCAGGCAACCCGCCCCCTACATCTCTGTTACATGCTTAGCAAATCTTTAACTGCTCAATAAATATTAGCGGTTATTATTAGCAGTAATAAATTTTGTGTGCATGGTAGGTACTGGTTTAGCTGCAATGCATCTTCTATATTTATATCAGAGAAAAACCCTTGCACTCAAAATTATTTTACTCGCTACATTCTGAGCATCCTGATGTTAGGAAGCCTTTCCAGTTACCCTCACAAAGCTCTGAACGCAACTGTCCCCTTTATAGCTTTAGTTTGTACTTGTTCAGAGGGTATCTTATGAGTACTTCTCAGTTGCTTATATATCTACCTTCCCACTCCCTTTAGCACAGACTGACAAACCAGTTCTCTCTTTTCTAAGGGAATGCAATGATACAGTGTGTTTGTGTCATTAAAATCTCTGGAGCAAACTGGTCTGTTTTTTGTTAAACATGCAGAGAAGAATTACTGCTTACCAACTGATTCCCTTTCCATCCGTTTTCTTCGTCACTAAAGCTCTCCAATGGTCATGAGTGCTTTTAATAATATCAATTGCAAAGTCCTACAATTGGAAGAGAATGCATTACAATGACAGATAAGTGTTCTTTCCTTATTATCACATTTCCCCAAAGACTGATAACTTTGTCTTTTCTGAATTCACTTCCTTGTGTCAAAAACAGGAGAGAACATTTAAATGGATAAATTAATGTAAAGGCTGTCTTACCTATGTCTTTAGACAATTTGTTTTATGACCATATAGTCTTTAAATGGTAACAATACAGTTAAATTAAAAATATATATATATATATAGCTAAAATAGTCAATACAAACAGGCTTAAAGCTACACTTCTAAATGATGCATTACCTTATCTTTGAATTCTGCATTGAAAGCAAACTGGTTCTCTGGTTTTCCATCAGGAACCTTGTACCTTCTGAACCAGTCCACAGTAGCTTCCAGGTAGCCAGGTTTCAGCCGCTTGACATCATTAATATCTAAGAAGAGAATAAGCAGATTGTAAAATGCACAGGTAATTATTCATGCAATAAAAATCTCAAGTATGCACTTTGAGAAAGCTATGGAATGGATTATCAAAGTCAAAGATAACAGAGCTAACCACCTTGTTGAAAAGAGAGCACATACACGTGAAAAGGAAATCATCTATGACTTTAAGTATTAAGGAAACAATCAATATGATAATAATTTCTATTAGAGGTAAGGAGGGAGATATGACTGGGGGCTACATAATGAAAGAGTTTGGCAAGGCTAGGTAACTTCTATGAGAAGGGCAGGAGATACCAAAAGACAGCCTGAGGCTATATTCAAAGGTACACACCCAATTACCAGAGACAAGAAAAATGGATTACACTGAAATCCATTGATGGGTGACAGAAATGAGACTAGACTTCTCGCTCTATAGAATAGACATTCTACATCACAATGCTCTAGTTCCGGCCAACAAGAAAGTGTCCTGTTTAAAAAAAAAAATGTTTCAGGACACCTGGGTGGCTCAGTCAGTTAAGTGTCTGATTTTTTTTTTCTTAAGATTTTATTTATTTACTTAACAGAGAATGAGAGAGCACAAGCAGGGGGAGTGGCAGGCAGAGGGGGAGGGAGAAGTAGTCAGCTGGGCTCAGGTCACGGTCTTAGGGTCATGGGATCCTAGCCCCTCATAGGGCTCTGCACTCAGCAAGGGAGTCTGCTTGAGATTTTCCTCTGCCCATACCCTGACTCATGCTGGCTGTTGTGTGTGCCCTCTCAAAATAAATAAATATATAAAATCCTTTTAAAAATTCGTTAAAAAAATTTTACAATTTAAAATTTTTTTTAACTTTTCAAGGTTTCTGTATAGCCATCAACAATGCCTAGCCTCAATGTCCTCAAGGTCAACTTTAAATGACCAAACTGCTGTTCAGTGCAAACAGAAGAAACAGGCTAAAAAAAAAAAAAATCAACCAAGAGAAGTATTGTTGGAAGGAAGAGTACATTCAACAAGAGAAGCACATTTAAAATTTTGTAAAATAACTTTGCTTAAGTCCAGTTTATAATCTGTGTAAAGAATATCATGCATTCTCTTGGTCCCAGAGGCCCATGGGTGGGACTGAACATTCCTGCCCTCTAATCACTCTGTCTTCGGTGACCAGTCCAGTCTGACATTAGCTACGAGCCCCACCTAAGTCACCTAGTTAGCATAAACTCAGGTTTGAAGAAAAGGGCTCATTATGAATAACAAAACAGAATAGGAAACACCCAGGAAATTCCAGGAATTTCTTTGCCAGGAACTGGAGACAAAGACCAAATATATTTTTGTATTATACCATAGCCTGGGGACCTGTAGGAGCTGATTAACTCTGACTATGAACCAGACCTTGAAAAGTACACTGGATCCAGACTGGGGAACCCTGAACATCAGCCCCAGAAGAGTAAAGATAGGAAGAAAAGAACCTAGTCAACTTTTGTTCTCACCTTGCATGCTGCCAGTGGTCTGCAGAGCTACACAGTTGTCTGCCTCCTAATGCCACATTAGGCACCAGAGACAGCACCCTGTGCTGTTGTTCCCTCTTGGGTTTGGCTGTTCTAATCAGCCAGTCAGTACTGGTGTTGTAGCCTGCATGGAACCCCAGGCTCACATGGCGATCTGCCTATTGTGAGCCCCACAATGACAAAGAGGATCCATGTGTCCAACCTGGTTTCTGCAGTCCTCTCCCATGGCTGTGTGTATCTCTCCCAAAGTTGTGGCTAGTAAAGAAACTCTCTCCATCTAGAAACTCCAGTAACGGATGGCAGACAGACACTGTCTCGGGTCAACCTTGTGGGAAAGCTGCATACTACCTGCACCATGGGGCCAGCTACCCAGACAAAGTTTTCAGGGTTCTAAGAGCCTCTACTGCAGGGAAATGATACCCTAGCAAAATGCCGCTGACATAATGATAGGTATGGCTTCCCTAACTGTGGTCAGAGCACGCCACTTAGCGCCTGTGCTCTTATGCAAATAGCATATGAGAAAATGGACACACTGATCACGAGAATCACTGTCAAGGGGTAAACAAACAGAATGAATGCATTCTCACTGTACAAAATTTTAACAATACAGGACAATGTGAAACAAAAAGTCAGTCTCTCTTTATTCATTTCTCTTTTTGACTCTGACTCTTCTGCTATCACATCTCTTTTTGGCTATAGCTGAGAAAGGTTCTCTGCTTTCAAGGACTCATGGGATTAAATGAGGCCCATCTGGATAATCCAGGATACTCTCCCCATCTCAAGGACCTAACCTTAATCACATCTGAAAGTGCATCTGCCATGTAAAGTAACCTATTCAGTTTCTGGGGATTAGGAGGTAGATGACTTTGGAAGGGGTGTGGCATCATTCTGCTACTATAAAATTCTACAGGTTTTGACAAATGCATACTATCATATATCCACCATTACAGTGTCACCATATGTGGTGCCCAAAGATGTCCCTGTCCTAATTCCCAGAACCTGTGAATATGTCCTATTATATGGGAAGGCTGCAGGTGGAATTAAGGTTGCTAATCAGCTGATCTAGAAACTGGGAGATAATCCTGGGATATATGGCTGGGCTTAATCTTAAAGATCTATGTGGCAGAGGAAGGCAGAAGAGTCAGTCAGGGAAGAGGGTGATTAAGACTTGCCTTGCAATTGCTGGCTTTGAAGAGGGGACATGAATCAAGGAATATGGGCAGCCTTCAGAGGCTAGAAAATGCAAGGAAAAATATTTTTCCTTGGAGCCTCCAGAAGGAACACAATCCTGCTGACACCTTGATTTTAGTCCAGTGAGACCCATTTCAGACAGGCAAGAGAAGACCAATTCAATAATGAAAATGGGTTCGATCATTAACTAGAGACAAGATTAATGATTAATGTAAAAATAGTCATGATAACAAGATAGAGTTACAAGGTACAAACATTTCTTTTTCAAAAAGGACTCAGACAATCAGATTATAGCACTAACCCATACATTTATGGCCAACTGATTCTCAGTAATAATCCCAACACAGTTCAGTGGGAGAAAGAATAGTCTTTTCAACAATGGTGCTGGGACAAATAGATCTCCATATCCAAAAGAATGATGCTGGCCTCCCACTTCATACCATATACAAAAATTAATATAAAACAGATCAAGGGCCTAAATGTGAGAGCTAAATTTATAAAACTCTTAGAAAGATACATAAGTGTAAGTCTTTATGACCTTGGACCAGAGGTAATGGTTTCTTAGATACGATACCAAAAGTACAAGAAACAGAAGAAAAATTGATAAATTACACAAAAATGGAAAACTTGAGTGCTTTCATTAAGAAAATTAAAGGACAATTTACAAAATGGAAGAAAATACAGGTAAATCATGTATCTCCTAAAGGTCTAGTATCCAGAATACATAAAGAACTAGAACGGATATAATGGGAAAAAAAAAAAAAAAGGTAACAGTGGGCAAGGAAGTAGAGAAATTAGAACACTGATGGCCGGCAGCAGGACTGTAAAATGGTGTAGCTGCTTTGGAAAAGAGTTTGGCCATTCCTGAAAATGTTAAACATGAGAGTCCCCATATGACTCAGCAGCTCCATGCCTAGGTATCTGTATCCAAGAGGATTAAAAACACACGTTCACATAAAACTTGTTTAGGAATGTTCATAGCAGCAGCATCATTCCTAACAGCCAAAACCAACCCAAATGTCTATCAACAGATGAATGGATAAACAAAATGTGGCATAGATCCATGCAACGGATAGAATTCAGCCATAAAAAGGAAGGAGTGTTGATACAAGCTACAGGATGGATGCACCTAGTAAGCATTATGCTAAGTAAAATAGACCAGACACAAAAAGCCGCCACGTGTGTGAAATGCCACGTGTGTGAAATATCCAGGATAGGAAAATCCATGGAGACAGACAGCAGATTAGTGGCTGCCAGGGCCTGGGAAGAGAAGGGCCTTGGGAGTGACCACTTAGAGGTAGCATCTTCCTTTGGAGTGATGAAATGTCCTGAAACTAGACAGTGCTGATAGTCACGCAACCTTGTGAATGTACTAAATGCCACCCAACTATACACTTTAAAATTGCTACAGCAGTGAAAGGGAGAGGGAATGAGGTACTGATTAAGTGTTATGATGTAAATGAGACTTGAAAACATGATGCTACGTGAAAGAAGCCAAGACGCGCATTATCATACGATCCAACTTATGCGAAATGTTCAGAACAGGCAAGTCCATAAAGACACACAATAGATTCGTGGCTGCCAGGGATGGCGGGAAGTGGAAACAGGGAGTGACTGCTAATGGTTGTGGGGCTTCCTCTTAGGGTGGGGAACATGTTCTAGAATTAGATAGTGGTGATATTTGCACAAGTGAGTGAATATATGAGAAATCATAGAATTATATATTTTAAAACAGCAAATTTTATGGTATGCAGATCATAGCTCAATAAAAAATATTTTAAAATAAATAAATAGAGCAAGTAAATGCTAGTATGTATGGAAGAGAGAAAAAGTCAACACAAACTACCAGGTTTTTTCTTTCCTGGAATGAAGGAGAAAGTTTAGTTAATTACTAAGTTAATTATTAGGAAGTTCCCTATGTGAAGTGACAATGCTTTGTCCAATGTTTTGCTTTTCCACTCTTTTTTTCTTTTTAAGATTTTATGTATTTGTTTGACAGAGAGATAGAGAGAGCACACAAATAGGCAGGGCGGCAGGGAGAGGGAAAAGCAGGCTCTCTGCTGAGCCAGACGCAGGGCTTGATCCAAGGACTCTGGGATCATGACCTAAGCTGACGACAGCTGCTCAACCAACTAAGCCACCCAGGCACCCCTTGCTTCTCCATTCTTTAACAGTTTGAAGGCATGGGCTTATTGCTTACTGAAGGCAATTCTATCATCATAGGTTAAGTTTGGTGGAGCATAAGATTTAGATGTAGATCAGATAGATCTTCAGATTTCCTTACCATTGTAATTGGCTGCATCAGGATCATCCACATTAATGGCAATGACCTTCCAGTCAGTCTCCCCTTCATCAATCATAGCCAGTATGCCCAGAATCTTCACCCTAATTATTTCACCTCTTGCACATACCTGAGAGTCAATAACCACAGTTAGGACAATACTACAGAATGAACCTTTGGAAGAAAAGTTCTACTTGGCAGAAATATGGAAGATGCTAAGTTTCTGCAAACTTACCTTAAGATTGTTCCTTTGAGCAATTTTTAAAAAGCTAAACAAGCAAATCCCTGTCAGTCCTATCAAAATTGAAAATAGGTACCCTTATTACTATTACTATTATTACCTATTACCCTTATTACTTAAGCAATAGCATGGTTCAGGATAATTCATATTTTTTGAACTGTCACTGATTGTGCCAAAGAATAAATCCTCCATAATGTTTCAAACTCATATTTAAATGTGTTTTTTTGAGATAAGTCAGTCAGAGAAAGACAAATACCATATGATCTCACTCATATGTGGAATTCAAGGAAGAAAACAGATGAACATATGGAAAGAGGGAAAAGTAAAAAGGAGAGAGGGAAACAAACCATAAGAGATTTTAGCGATAGAGAACAAACCGAGGGTTGCTGGGGGGAGGTGAGTGGGGGACGGGCTAAAAGGGTGATGGGTATTAAGGAGGGCACCTGTGTTGTATGTGAGTGATGGATCACTGAATTCTACGCCCCCCCCCCAGCTGAATTAGGCAAGTCATACAATATGACTTAACTTTATGAGTTTAAAACATGAATGACAGCTTTCTTTTCAGTTAACTATTTCCCTGAGCATGAGACAGATCATAAAGAAATATAACTGTAATCATAATCTTAGAGCAGCCCTACTTGATAAAGAAATGCCCTCTCATGAGCTTATCTGGCATGGGGCAGTTCATTAGGCAAGGTTTGCCCTGCACTGAGATGAAATTTTCCTCTGGATACTCTTCACCTGACTGGTCATGTGCCTTCTGAAGCATGCAGAACACCCCTACTTCTCCCACATGTGCGTACAGTCACGCATGCGTATGTACAAACTTTTCTAGACTAGGTTTCAGGGCACAGATTATAGTATACAAATGTTTAGATCAACCAGAAGCTGTTAATTTATCAAAGAGACATCATTATTTCACTAATACTCGTATTTTATTCACAATATTTTTTAAAGTGTGAACTCTGTATACCTTGTGACTATCATCTTAACACTACAGAAAAATATTTCAGAGCCATTACCTTACTTCCAATTTCACACACATCAATAGGATCATTGTCACCACAACAGCCAGTGTGCTTGTCGTTGTGTCCTGGGTCTTCCCAAGTCTAAAAAGTAGTAACAATAATAAGGCCGAGAGTGTATCACTCCTACACATGCTACTGACAAAGTGGACTGTGCTGGACTTTAAAAGGTCATATCCCATGAGTCTTTCTGTAAAAACATGAATCTTCAGCTATTTTCTTCTCATTTTTTTTAAAGATTTTTTTTTTTTTTAACGTGACAGAGATCACAAGTAGGCAGAGAGGCAGGCAGAGAGAGGAGGAAGCAGGCGTCCTGCGGAGTAGAGAGCCCGATGAAGAGCTCCATCCCAGGACCCTGAGATCATGACCTGAGCCGAAGGCAGAGGCTTCACCAACTGAGCCACCCAGGTGACCCTTTTCTTCTCATTTTTAAGAAATTCTTTATTCACATCTAAGACTCTTCACTGGACACAATAATTATAATTAACTGCTGGGGCTCTATTATGCTAAATATGCTATGCTGTATATGCTAAACTAACTTTAAGCTTTAAAACAGAGAATGGGGGCGCCTGGGTGGCTCAGTGGTTAAGCCTCTGCCTTCGGCTCAAGTCATGATCCCAGGGTCCTGGGATCGAGCCCCACATCGGGCTCCCTGCTCTGGAAGCCTGCTTCTCCCAGATTCATTCTCCCAGCTTGTGTTCCCTCTCTCGCTGTGTCTCTCTCTGTTAAATAAATAAATTTTAAATAAATAAACAGAGAATGATCTTTTTTCTTTTTTCAAAGTTTATTTATTTATTATTTTCAGCAATCTCAACACCCAGTTTGGGGGCTTGAACTCCCAACCCCAAGATCAAAAGTCACAGGACTGGGAGCCAGTGAGGCTCCCAATAACCATGCTGTATAAAACAAACACCAACCACCTAACGGCCACGAGAACATGCAAACACAAACACAAGACCAAATATTTACCTAAAAAATACATTAAAAGTAAAGTGCGTTTGATGAATTCTTCGTGCTCACTATCTTCTAACTAGATTTTCCTTGGAACAAATTTCCACAACAGAGGCGGGGAAAGAATAGTACTAAAATGGAAATAAGATGTTCTGGTGGCAAGGGTCATCACTGACCAGGATCCAAGACTGAAAGGTTTATTAATCAGGATTTTTTGGAGCTTTCAGTTGCTGGCTTTATTCCCCCGACTCCTTGTAGAGCATCTCACAGAGGAACGGATGGCCTGCAAGCTTAAAATGTAGCTATTGTTCTAGTTCTTTGTTCCCCCAATGTAGAACCTACTTCTCAGATTTGTTCGTCTACTCAGCGGGAGGAAAGGCAGAAACAGAAAACTGAAGGGGAATAAAGGAAGACTGGATGCAGCAAAGCCAAATCCAACCTCCAGAAGAGTAAGTCTTTCGGCAGTGTCTTCCCAAAGGGACGATGTTCTGAGGCTAACTACTAATCAACTGAAATACACAGTGAGGTGCCATAAAGGCAGACAAACGACTCTGTGATCACCTAACAAGCTCGGGGAGGGTGGTCTATGTTCTGGTAACTTTCACACTGTTTCACAGTAGACTGCACTTAAGAGACTTACTGGCTAATAAAAACAAACCATTTATCAAGAGGAAAAAAGTAAAATTGAATATTTCATGCAAAAATCATTCAGTACTACAGGCATTAGCCTGCTGAACCAGAATTAAATAGCCATCATTTACTCATAATAGACATGATTCTAGTGGTGCTTCATTTAAATATTAAATAAGAACCAACTATACACACTGGCATGGTGCTGGGGACAACTTGGTAAACAGTGCAGGTAGCCTCCCTCCTCAAAGTGCTGGCTGCTTAGGGAAACAGAACCCCATTTGTTACTTTACCACAAAAAGACTGGCAGTAAGAAGAAATCAGGCCTCTCAACATAAAAGCTTGCATGTGCAAGGTTCAATAGCCATTATAGCTAAGTGCTAATAATATCTTGGGGAGACAGGTCTCAGGAAGCAAGAAAGGCAAGTTAGGTGAGCCAAACAGCAGACGTGGGATGTGGTACCAAAAATCAGTGCTTTCAGGGGTGCCTGTGTGGCTCAGTGGGTTAAAGCCTCTGCCTTCAGCTCGGGTCATGGTCTCGGGGTCCTGGGATCAAGCCCCGCACTGGACTCTCTGCTCAGCGGGGAGCCTGCTTCCTCCTCTCTCCCTGCCTGCCTCTCTGACTACTTGTAATCTCTGTCTATAAAATAAATAAATAAAATCTTTAAAAAAAAAAATCAGTGCTGGGACGCCTGGGTGGCTCAGTTGGTTAAGCGGCTGCCTTTGGCTCAGGTCATGATCCCAGTGTCCTGGGATCAAGTCCCACGTCGGGCTCCTTGCTCGGCAGGGAGCCTGCTTCTCCCTCTGCCTGCCTCTCTGTCTGCCTGTGCTCGCGCTCTCTCTCTCTCTAACTAATAAATAAATAAAATCTAAAAAAAAAAAAAAAAAAAAAAATTCAGTGCTTTCAACCATTAGGCTATATATACATATAGGCTCTCATAATGGGTTTGTTACTCATTCTGTAAAGAAACCATGTGTGTGCTTTACAACAAGTCCATATAGAAAAATAAAGATTTCAGAAAAGAATAAACTTTTAAATGTGAATTTAAACATTGTAAACATTTATCTTTCAGTTTATCTTGGAAATAAGTTGTTCAAGAAAGTATTAAAATAATTACTCTCATGTTAGTATCTATAGCAAAAACTTTCTGCTTGTGTTTAAATTTTCTTACTAGCAGCAATAGGTTAATTTTTTATAAGCTAAAAAGTACATTTTGAGCAATCAGAGACATACCTGGGGGATGGCACCATAGTTCCAGATATATCCTTTATAAGGGAACAAATTTGCAACATAACGGAGTTTTCCTTTCTTCACATCTTGTTTAATTGGGTTTAAAGGGTCCTTTGTAGCTATCTGAAATAAAAATTTCAAATCATTGTATATTTGGATATAAAATACTATCAGATAAGAATTTAAGGAAATGAATTATGGAATGCACATCACCTAATTCCACTTTAATGGCTTACTTTCCTCTCACATTTTTATGACTTGATATAAAAGTTATTCCATAAACAGCCTTTAAGTGGAAAACTTATTTGAGGTATATAGAAGGGAAAACAAACAAACAAACAAAAATTAACTTTTTCCAGAAAGCAAAAACTAAATTACCTGGAATAAATCTTAACATTTGATAAATGTTTTAAGGTTTTTAGTAAAAGGGCAAAATAAATATTATCCAACTTAAACTTTCCTTTAATTTAAAATTATTCAAATATTTGAGTATATAATATATACAAAATGTGGTTACAGTCAAAAAGTTTAAGTGATATAAAATATGTAACATATCTACAACAAAAAGCCAAACCTATTAGGTATCATCAGAAAGAACAAAATGCAACAGAAATTTCAATAAAATCACAGGTGGCTGGGGCAACTAAAGAAAGCCCATTTGACTCTGTGAGGGAGTCAGTGAAGAACTTTAGGGGAACAGGACAGGAGAAAAAGGTAATTCCAGGCTTCCAGAATGCTAGAAGCAAAGGCATGGGGGAAGGAAAGTCCATAACATATTTGCAAACAGTAAATGAGGTGGAGCTCCAGTGAAAGATTGGCAGGCAACAGGAGATCCAAATGGAAAAACAGACTGGGACTAGCAAGAAGAAAATCTACCTCAGCCAATGAACCCTTGAGCAAATCACTTTGGCTAGATCAAAATTAATATCCTAAGTCTGATTATCAACGTAAGAGGAAACGTACCTCCATTTTTGCATTAGACCAGCGTGGTACTTCAACTACCATGTGGAACACATCCTGAAAAAAAAAATAGAATGGAGAGGGTCACAGGAGCTAATTGGTTCTCTTACTTAAGTGAGCACGCCCTAGTTCTTCCAAAGTTAAAGTGTTCATTGGATTGGACCTTTGAAGTCAATGGGCTTTCAACAAAATTCATCAAAAAAT
This sequence comes from Taxidea taxus jeffersonii, assembly GCA_003697995.1. Classification (NCBI taxonomy): domain Eukaryota; kingdom Metazoa; phylum Chordata; class Mammalia; order Carnivora; family Mustelidae; genus Taxidea; species Taxidea taxus. The sequence continues at coordinate 17,490 of RCUC01139385.1, forward strand.
CAGAATGACTAATGAATGAAGAGGTAAAGCAAATATGCAAAATAACTGTAGAATCAAGGTGGTGGGTTGTACTTGTCTGTGGTATAATTCTTTCAGCTGTTTTGTATGTTTCAGTAAATATAATCAATTTTTCCAAAATAAAATGGTGGGGGGTAGGTAAGAATGTTCCTATAAAGAAAGAGTTTTTAAACATAACAAAACTTGTATGTGTGAGGAGGGCCATCTTCAAAGCAATCATCTCCAAAGGCTCTTCACTCCCCCCAGTGGCACTGCAATTGCTCAAGATGCTTCTGGAACTCTGACTTCAGAGGTAGTTTGTAAGATAAACCCCAAGTCCATTTAATTACTTTGTCATACTTTAGTTTTAGCCTCATACAAAATCAATCAACTTGATTACTCACATTTTTCTCCCAATTTAACTGTTTTTTTTTTTAAAAATCAAGTACTCCTCAAAAAGACAAGAAATTTGACACTGAAGAGCACATAAAATTCCAAAAATATTTTAACCCATAGTTCTACTGTAATTAGTTTACAGTCTTAAACCAAGTTCTAAATGGTCAGAAATTATTTTCACCAAGGAATAAAGCTTTAAATGCAGTTTTTCTGTTTACAGCTTCTGCAAAAGGCATACATGAAGCCAAATCTGCAATTGTTCTTTTATAAGATGTATATTTTTACAAGTGGACTTCAAATGAAAGTCACTTAGCCACACACTTCTTAGGACTACTTCTCTGCTACCTCATATCAAAAACAGGGACTGAGGGGCGCCTGGGTGGCTCAGTATGTTAAGCAACTGCCTTTGCCTCATCAGGCCATGATCAGCCCCAGGTTGGTCTCCGTGCTCAGAAGGGAGCCTGCTTCTCCTTCTCCCTCTCCCCACTGCTTGTGTTCACTCCCACTCTCTATCAAATAAATAAATAAAATCTTTAAAAAAAAAAAAAGGAAAGAAAAACGAACTGGTAAGTTGCAAGGGAGTAAGTCAATGGTTTTAAGCCAATAATTATCTTGCTGTTCCTTTTAATCAAACAGAAAAGCTAGAATTTACAGTCTAAAACTTCTATCACTTATTTAAGCTCATGGTCAAACCCAGGGAGACAAAAGTTTTTCACACGTTTTTGCTCCAAGCCTCTTAACACCTACCTGATAGAACATAAAACTCACAAAAAAAATTGAGATATTTAAATCCAGGACTGTGTAAGTCCTCTATCCCTGTAAAGTAATAACTGTGTGGTTTAGAAAAAGTAATACATTGCTCATGGGTAGACCCAATCCTTGATTAAATTTCATTCTCCGCACTATAAGTTTTCGAGAACTACGTCCATCTCGTACCACTTCAGGTATTAAAATGGAAGATCTTTGTGTTTATGAATGAGTCAGGACTTTTCAGTTTTCAGCAGCAATATCCTAAAGGTTCACAAGGTGGAGCTGTTACCACGTAAAAGAGTAACTAAGAAGGAAAATCCAAGAAGATTGGTTAATTTTTTTAAAGAAAACATTACCAAGTGAATAAATTACCTCAAGTGAAAAAGTAGCAAATAGAGATAAAATACAAGAATTTGAAATTTGGTAACTATATTAAGCACTTTAATTGAATTAAATGAAAAGTATGTATAGATCCTCAAAAACCACATTACCTAATATTCCAAACCTCCATAACTATAATGGGAAGCAAGCAAGCAAAGAAAAGAATGAACGAACCAACAAAGAAAGGATAAACCAACATTACAGGAAAGAAAATATCTTTCTGAAAATGGTAAGATAACTCTACTGCAAACAGAAGAATTCCAAATGTCTGAAGGTTTGGTGCTTTTTAGAAATTAGCTAGGCCTGGGCACCTGTGTGGCTCAGTGGGTTAAAGCCTCTGCCTTTGGCTCAGGTCATGATCTCAAGGTCCTGGGATAGAGCCCTGCATCAGGGAGACTGCTCCCTCCTCTCTCTCTGCCTATCAAATAAATAAATAAAATCCTAAAAAAAAAGAAATTAGCTAGGCCAAAGAATAGCAAGGAGTATCCTATAAAGAGCCAGAGCTGATTCATTCATTTTTTATTTCAACAAATAATGACTCATTGAGTGCCACTGTTCTGTTACTTTTCCAAGCACTGAAGACTAGTGGTGAACAGGAAAAAAGCTCTTTTTTAACTCTCTAAAAGTTAGATCTCCAAATCGGGTTGTTTCTGTGTGAAGATCTCAGGCTGGGGACAGCTTCGGGGTGGAGGGTGTCCACAGGGTCTACAAACCTGGGTGAGGGATCTTGTCTGTAAAATGAATGTTTACAGAGATGCCATAGTAATTACTGTATCTTTTTTTAAAGCAATAAGCTTATAGCTTTTAGTAATTACTCTCTCCAATTATTATCACAACAGAGGTGTTATTTACATATTTTGATATAAAACGAGAGCTTCATTCTTTAGCAGGAACTACTACTAAAGAATAGTTTATTTCTCCTAGATACCATGGCTACAATTCAGGGAGTTGTTCAGGGGACCAGTGATCCTTGGGCCTTTCAGGGCAATATAAGAAATCCAACCAATTACTCCATTGCTGGAAACACTTTTACTGTTAAACTATGCATTCTAATTGGAATTCCTGTGCACTGTTGGTAGAAATGTAAAATGGTACAGCCACTGTGGAAAACAGCAATTCCCCAAAAAATTAAAAACAGAATTACCATACAATCTGGCAATTCTACCTCGGGGTATATACCCAGAAGAACTGAAAGCAGGGTCCTGAAGAGGTCTTTGTACACCCATGTCCTAGCAGCATTATTCACAATATCTAAAATATAGAAGCAACCCAAAAAACGGAAGAAAATTCTGACACATGCTATGCTTGAAAATGTGCTAAACATTCATTTCACAGACAAGATCCCTCACCCAGGTTTATGGAGGCCCCCCAGCTGTCCCCAGCCTGAGACCTCCACACAGGAACAACCTAATTTGGAGATCCGACTTTTAGGGAGTTAAAAGAGCTTTTATTCTATTCACCGTTAGCCTTGAGGACATGATAAATGAAATAAGCCAGTCACGAAAGGACAAATACCATAGGATTCTACTTACATGAGGTATCTAAAGAAGTCAAATTCATAGAGGCAGAAAGCAGAAAGATAGCTGCCAGGGAGTCTGGGTGCGGGTGGGGGGAGTTTCAGTTTTGCCAACCGAAGAGAATTCTAGAGATAAAGAGTGGCGATGGTTGCATAACAATGTGCAACACCACCAAACTGTACACTTAACAATGCTGAAGATGGTCAGTCTTATGTTTGGGGGGATTTTACAACTAACAAATGGAAAAAATCATGCATTCTTACATTTCCAACATTTATCCATTTAAAATACTGAGACAAGATTTTAGGATATTTTGTACCACCCAGTTACAAATTCATGCCTTTTTTCTCTAATCCCAACTGGTTTCAACTATGACTTAGCTCAATCCTGGGTCTGTGGGCTAATTATCCCCATTGTTAGAGCTGCTTAGAACTCTGTTCTCCACTTTATTATGCTCTGATTCTAAATCCCTGCTCTGGCATCAAGCTCTCAGCTCCTTCTAGTTTCAGAGGAAGGAAGGAAGAGGTACTAAACTCTATCCCTAGTCTGATGGTTTTGACAAGCCTGTAGGAGGCAGAGGAAAGGCAAACCATAGTTTTAGCTCTGACTTCCCAAAGTCAACACAGAACAGTCAGTCTTATTTCCCAGGTTTATGATCATTTCATCGATAAGAACGTCAATGTTAAAGGTGTCCAGACTCTAAGGAGATTAGAAACTTAAGGCTAAAATTAATTACATCACTCCATTAAATAAAAAAGTCTTTTTTCAAAGATTTTATTTATTTATTTATTTGAGAGAGAGCTTGAGCACAAGCCAGAGGGGCAGAGGGAGAAGGAGAAGCAGGCCCCCTGCTGAGCAAGGAGCCTGATGATCATGACCTGAGCTCAAGACAGATGCTTAACCGACTGAGCCACCCAGGTGCCCCTAAATCAAAAAGCTTTTAAACAGAAGTATTTTAGGAATAGAAGAAATTTAACCAGTATCTTAACTAGTCTTTCAATTTCACTGGTTGAACAGGAATATTACAGTAGTATGGTGACCATACGTTTCATCTCCAAACTTGTTATTTTTCTTGTGGGTCAAATTAGTAGTCTAATGAGTTGTTTACTAATGAACAGGCTATAGCTTTTTGGTAAGCTATTACTACTAAAGTAAGTATGTGCATATAAGGAACATGCTCTTAATTATATGCCATTGCTAAATCTTAGTAGTAAAGTTAAATGTGTCTTTACTGGGAGATCTTTGAACACCTCATGACTTACGATCTATTTCCAACACAGGATCTGAAGCCTACTGAACATGACATGCTATATTGCAAAATTACATAAGTGGCTTAAATTAGCATTTTCAAGTTGACCCATCATGTTTTTCTCTGGATACTTTCAGGAATCAAGTAAATGTCAGATATAGGAAGAAATACAAAATCACTCTCTGATCCCATCATCTTTCCTTTTATTTTTCTGTTTTGCAATAAAATTGGCAGAAAACGGTGGTAGAGAGGATTTTTTTCTAAATATATCTAGAGAGTAGACATCAAGTAAGAGGCTAATAAAAAACAAGGGCAGCTTGCCCTTTTTTTTTAACCTCTGGAATAATTTTGGGATGTAAAATCCCTACCAGAAGAGCTCACATAATGAATAAGGAAATGTTCCCGCCCCAGAAAGGGCTTTTGAAAAGGTATACCAGGGATGCCTGGGTGGCTTAGGTCAGGTCATGATCCCGAAGTCCTGGGATTGAACCCTGCATTGGGGGGTGGGGGTTCCCTGTTCAGTGAGGAGTCTCCTTCTCCCTCTCCAGCTTCCCCCTGTTTGTGCTCCCTCTCTCACTGTCTCTGTCAAATAAATATTTTTTTTAAAAAGGTGTACCAGAGGGACGCCTGGGTGGCTCAGTTGGTTAAGCAGCTGCCTTCGGCTCAGGTCATGATCCCAGCGTCCTGGGATCGAGTCCCACATCGGGCTCCTTGCTTGGCAGGGAGCCTGCTTCTCCCTCTGCCTCTGCCTGCCACTCTGTCTGCCTGTGCTTGCTTGCTCTCTCTTCCTCTCTCTCTGTCAAATAAATAAATAAAATCTTAAAAAAAAAAAAAATTACCCACCTTTAAAAAAAAAAAAAAAAGGTGTACCAGATTTCATCATATGCTACATGAAATAAATCAGAGAAAGACAAATACTGTCTGATCTCACTTTTAAATTGAATCTAAAAAAGTCAACCTCATAAAAACAGAGTAGAATGATGGTTGCTGGGGCTAGAGGAAAAGGAGAAATGCTGATCAAAGGATGCAAACTTTCCATTATAAGACAATTAAGTTCTGGAGATCTTAATGTACAGCATGGTTTAACGAAATCTGCTAAAACAGTATATCTTAAGTATTCTCGACACACATGCAGAAAGTAATTTGTATGTGAAGTGATGAAGGATTATTTGTCAATCCTACCTCAGTAAAGCTGAAAAAATTTTTTTAAATTTTTAAAAAAGAAAAAGTAAATGGATTCTAATTATTTCACTGACAAATGATAAAAGTCTATTTGAGGGGCACCTGGGTGGCTCAGTTGGTTAAGTGTCTGCCTTTGGCTCAGATCATGATTCCAACGTCCTGGGATGGAGGCCCACCTGCATCGGGCTCAGGCTCCTTGCTTAGTGGGGAGCCTGCTTCTCCCTCTCTCTCTGCCTGCTGCTCCCTCTGCTTGTGCTCTGTCAAATAAATAATATCTTAAAAAAAAAAAAACACTTAACTGATGTATCATAACTAAGAATAAGTTCCTATCCACCCCCCTTCAGATGAGCTTTAAGAGAACTTTAAAGAGATTGATTAATTGATTAGTAGAACTAAAATTTAAAAACAGATATTATAATCATAATCTATTTACTTTCTTCTCTTTATAAAATCCAAGAAAAAGACTGCATTCCCAGCTGTCAAACTTTCTATGATTTTCAATGACTAACAATTTTTTTAAAAAATTTTATTTATTTACTTGACAGACAGAGATCACAAGGAGGCAGAGGCAGGCGCGGGGCGGTGGGGGTGGGGGGGGTGGGGGGTGGAGCAGGCTCCCTGCTGAGCAGAGAGCCAGATGCCGGGCTTGATCCCAGGACCCTGGGATCACGACCTGAGCCAAAGTCAGAGGCTTTACCCACTGAGCCACCCAGGTGCCCCAATGACTAACACAATTTTGACCACAGAACCTTTCCCAAGAAAAATGCACATATACACCAATTGTAGTGTCAGAGTTCACAGAACCTCAGCAATCCATCCTGGCCATTTCAGGGCCTGGAGGTCACCAAGAATCCCTGAACTAGAAGCCTTCAGAGCCTATCCACAGGAAGAAAGTTCTTATGCATTTCCTTTGAATTTTAAGCTTAAATAAATAAAGTAAACCTTTACTTCTGCATTATCGAACAGATATTTACTGTAGGAAATTTGGAAAATATAAAAGGCACAAAGTAAAATCCACCACATATACATAATCATTCAAGGAAGTATATAGCACAGTGGTTAAGACCACAGGTTTCTGAGGGGTGCCTGGGTGGTTCAGTAGGTTAAACTCTCTGCCTTGGGCTCAGGTCAGGATCCAGGGCTCCTGGCTCAGCAGGGAACTTGCTTTTCTCTCACCCTCTGTCCCCTACCCAACCGCCCTCTGTCCCCTACCCCAACCGCTTGCTCACTTGTTCTCTCTCAAGTTGATTAATTAACGAATTAACTTTTTTAAAAAAGACCACAGGTTCTGAGTCAGAATGCCTGGGTTTCAAGCCTGCCACTGTCACTTAGAAATTCTAGTTGCTGATCCCTGACAATGGGGCTAATGAAAGAATCCAGCTCAGAGAATGACAAGACGTGATGGCTAAATGATATAATCCACATAAAGGCTTTAGCACAGTACCTAAACCACAGGAAGAATTCAACAAATAGTAACAATATATATTTTTAAATATTTATTTATTTGAGGAAGAGCATGCTGGTGTGCTCCTAAGAGGGAAGAAGGAAAGGGAGCCAAGCAGACACCCCCCTGAGCACAGAGCCCATGGCAGGGCTCAATCCCAGGACGTTGAGATCACGATTAGAGCCGGAAAGGAAGAGTTGGATGCTCAATTGACTGAGCCATCCAGGTGCCCCAGTAACAATATTTTTTTACCTTTTTTTTCCACAATGATCTTTTTTTTTTTTTTTTTAAGATTTTATTAATTTGAGAGAGAGCGAGAGAGAGCACAAGCGAACTGAGGGGCAAAGGGAGAAGCAGGCTCTCTGCTGAGCAGGGAACCCAATTCGGGGCTTAATCCTGGGACTCCAGGATCCTGACCTGAGCCGAAGGCCGTCAAGGCCATCACTTAACCAACTGAGGCACCCAGGAGCCTCTACAATGATCTTAAATGAGGCTTCATCAATAAGCCATACACACAGAATCACGGGACATCAGTGCAGAATGTAATCTAAAAACACCACCAAGATTAACACTACTCAGGGGTGAAGTAACCTGCTCAATATCATAAAGCCAGATAGTAACAAAACCAGGACTAAAATCTACATTCCTTATTCCCGATTCAGTGATTTTTACTCTATAAAACAGAGCTCTGAAAGGCTAAAGAAATAACCATTTTGTTTGGTTATTGTTTACTGAGACTATCCTATAAAGCCAGGCATTGTGGCTGTATGTTATACACATATCTAATCATCCATCCCAACTTTATCTTTTTGACAAAGTTACAGACCACAGAGATTATGGTTAGAATATCTGTTTTCAAGATTTAGTCACCTGCAAGCTCACTGGGGCAGGGGTGGGGTGGGGAGATAGCAGTTTATTCTCAGTTATGACATGCCAATTAAGTTTTTCTTTTAAATTTTATTTAGTTATTTGACAGAGAGAGAGAAAGCACAAGCTGGCAGAGTAGGAGGCAGAGGGAAAGGGAGAAGCAGGCTCCCCACTGAGCTAGGAGCCTGACATGGGGCTCAATCCCAGGACCCTGGGATCATGACCTGAACCGAAGGCAGTTGCTTAACCAACTGAGCCACCCAGGTGCCCCATGACATGCCAATTAAGTTTAATGCCACCAGTGATCATCTGTTCCCAGTTCTAACTTTTTTTTAAAAAACATGAAACCAAAAGATAAAACAAAAATCCAGAAAACCCATTCCATATACATACAAAGTTCAGGAAGAAAACAATATTTAAATTATTAATTCAGCGACATTTTAAAAAAATTTCTATTTAAGGAGCTCTCTATAAAAAGGAATAGAAAATTCAAAACAAAACAAACCCTGTAAGGAAGTGAGCTATCCACAAAGCATCCACTTGAGTATATCCTCTCTAAAGATTTCTCTAGAAAGTTAAGAATGATACATAACTGCGGAGCGCCTGGCTGGCTCAGGTGGTAGAGCATGTGACTCTTTTTTTTTTAAAGATTTTATTTATTTTTTGACAGACAGAGATCACAAGTAGACAGAGAGGCAGGCAGAGAGAGAGGAGGACGCAGGCTCCCTGCTGAGCAGAGAGCCCAATGCGGGGCTTGATCCCAGGACCCTGGGATCATGACCTGAGCCGAAGGCAGAGGCTTTAACCCACTGAGCCACCCAGGCGCCCCGAGCATGTGACTCTTGATCTCAGGGTCTCAGGGTTGTGAGTTCAAGCCCCACGTTGGGTGTAGAGATTGCTTAAAAATAAAATCTTTTTTTTTTTTTTAAGATTTTTATTTATTTGACAGAGAGACAGTGAGAGAGGGACCACAACCAGGGGGAGAGGAAGAGGGGAAGCAGGCTTCCCCGCTGAGCAGAGAGCCTGATGCAGGGCTCAATCCCAAGATCCTGGGATCATGACCCGAGCCAAAGGGAGATGCTTAACGACTGAGCCACCCAGGTGCCCCCAAAATAGAGATAAAAAAGACGGTGCCTCGGTGGCTCAGTCAGTTAAGCATCTGCCTTCGGCTCAGGTCATGATCCTGGGGTTCTGGGATGGAGCCCCTTGTCAGGCTCCCTGCTCAGTGGGGAGCCTGCTTTTCCCTCTCCCTCTGTCACACCCCCTGCTTATGCTCTCTCACACTCTTTCATATAAATAAATAAAATCCTCTTTAAAAAAGAGAAAATGATACACAACTACAAAAAATATTCTGTTAAATTTCTGAAGCATCAACCTATTATAAGCTTGACTTTCTTTTAGAAGAGGAAAAAAGAAACATAGTTCCATATTTATATATGCTCCCAATATAAGCCTTGGGGCATTTTTCCTTAGAGCTGACAGAGTTGTCTGAAAGGTACATTCCCTCATCATCATCCCTCAAATGACTGACCATATTAGAGATAAAGTCTACAGCCACACACATAAAAATGTATTTACATAAACTTAATCACACTGGAATTTTTAAAAAAATGACATTCTTCTCTGACCAATGGAATTAATCAAATATTTTATTTAGGCTATAATCCAAAATAATTTCTGTGTACCACACCCTTCTTTGTGTTTTGTATAAACTTCCTTAAAAACAAAACGAAAGAACTCTTTCCTGCTTCTCAGACAAGAATCTCAAGTGCTGAGGTGCACTGAGGTCTGGACCGCTGGTGAAATCCAGAGTTGTTACAAGAGCTTGTGCTTTTGAGCCAGCCCAGGGTGGTGCAAAGGCTGAGTCTTCATTGAGTAATCCCATGTTATTGCCACAATCAGTCCCACAAAGACTTCAAGGAGTCACAGAATAATCTGAGTGAAGATGTTTTACACAGCACCAAAATGTAGTCTCTGTTTCCTATTTTGGAAAAACTAGGCACCGCAAGTACTAGAAGCACACGACCGCTGGCTAGAATATTGTCCAGTTTCTTATAGCTATGGTTTGAATGTTTGTGTCCCCCAGCAAAATTCATTTTGTTGAAATCCTAACCCTCAGTGGTGATTGTACAGTAGGTGGGACCTTTGGGAAGTGTTTAAGATATGAGGCTGGAGCCCTCGTGAATGGGATTAGTGCCTTATAGAAGAGGTCCAGAGAGATCCCTGGCCCCTTCTTCCATGTAAGTACATAGCTAGAAGTCTATGACCAGAAGGCGGCCCCCACCCAACCATGTTTGCACCCTGATCGCAGACCACCAGGCTCCAGAACTGTGAGCAATAATTTCTGCTGTGGATAAGCTATCCAGTCTTCAGTATTTTGTCACAGCAGCCCAAACAGACTAAGACACAAACACATAAAAATTCCAGCTCTGTGTCAAGAAAATATTTTCTCTTCCTTAGCACATCTATATGTCAAGTCACCATCAATAAACTTTCAGTCATCATTTTATATATACCGCTTAACTACTCAAAATGGCATGAGACGTTACTGTAAAGTACTTTGATATACACATATATATTAACTATACACCAGACAGATAATCCAGCCAACCAAATAATGCCAATTCAAGAGGAAGGATCCAGCAGTTCATATCAACTCCCAGGAAATAAGATGTAACAAATTTGTCTCTGAATACAACTTTCAGAATCCCACAGGAAAACCATGCCAATTAGAGGTCCCTCCTGCAACTGTGGCACATAATTGGCCTCCAGCTATGCACTCCACTGTCTCCAGGAGGAGCCCAGCTCAGGCAGGCTTCTCAGAAGCACTACGTGAGTTTGGTCTAAACTAGACCCAAACAGAAACCCTGAAGTCTTGGGGATGCTGGGGCACCTCCCCACCACACACCTGAAAGGAGCACAGGCCAGGGCAGCTAGGGACAGTGTCCATCAAAATAAGTAGGAAAAGAAAAGGAAAAATTTAATAAAATACACCACCACAACAACAAAAAAACCCATAGTGCGCCCCTCCACTTCCCACTCAGGTTCTGGATGTTGCTGCCAATTCTCTCTCCCTCCTCTACTGGCAGTGCAAGGCTTCTAGGATCCCAGGCTCTCTCCCTGGGGTCTGGGTTGCAATTTGTTCTTCTGCTAAGCGTGGGACGTCCGGGGTCTCCAGGATGAGCAGCAGCAGAAGCCTTCAGCTAGACTGAGGGCTGGGCAGTCAGTAGGGGCCCACCCTCAGGGGTGTGGGAGCTGTACTCAGCAGGGACCCCTGGGTCTGCAACGTTTACTTTTTTTTTTTTTAAGATTTTATTTATTTGACAGAGACACACACACACACCCCACGAGAAAAGGAAAACAAGCACAGGGAGTGAGAGAGGGAGAAGCAGTCTTCCCACAGAGCAGGGAGCCTGATGCAGGGCTCAATCCCAGGACCCAAGGGATCAGGACCCGAACCTAAGGCAGACGCTTAACAACTGACCCACCCAGGCGCCCCTGCACCGTTTACTTTAAAATCCATCATCATGAGGTCATTAATAAAAAATCTCCACACCCAATGTGGGGCTCAAACTTACAACCTGAGATCAAGAGTCGCATGCACCATAGACTGAGCCATCTGGGTGCCCCAAAAAGAATTTTTAAAGGTATAAAAAGGAAGCAGACATTTGTCCTTGTGTTGGTTCCTAAATACAGTACAAACTTCTACTATTGGGAAGGCATATAAAACAAGCTATGAATTAAAAAAAATAGTTAAATTTGTACAAATGATGCATACTCACTGTAAAAAGACTAGAAAATATAAAAAGGCAAAATGAAAATAAAAACAGGAAGAGTCACTAGCAATTCTACCTCCAAAGGATCACAAAAACTTTGGAATATATAGTTGTAGACATTTTTTCCTAGCAAAGTAAGATTCTTACCAATTTGTGGTAAATTTGTGCGGTTTCTTCAGCTCACTGGTGAACAAAGGAACAGACCTCTCTTTTTAAAGTCTGTAGACCTGGGGCCCTGGCTCAGTTCGTTAAGCATCCAACTCTTGATTTTGGCTCAGGTCATGATCTCAGGGTTGTGAGATGGAGCCCCACAGTAGGCTCCACACTAGGCGTGGAACCTCCTTAAGATTCTCTCTCCTATTACCTCTGCCTCCTCCCACCCTCTCCCACTAGCATACCAGCTCTCTCTCTTTGGGAAAAAAAAAAAAAAAGGGAAAAAAGCCTATAGACTTAACCTTTATTAACACTATGCATCTTAACTCTACCAATCCATTAAAAGTACTGAATTTTCCTGTAGTCACTGAATACTCTAGCTTATTTTTGCTTTTTTAAATAAAGATTTTATTTATTTATTTGACAGAATGATCACCAGTAGGCAGAAAAGCAGGCAGAGAGCGAGAAAGAAGGAAGCAGGCTCCCTGCTGAGCAGAGATTTCCCCCCTCCCCATGTGGGGCTCAATCCCAGGACCCTGAGATCATGACCTGAGCCGAAAGCAGAGGTTTAACCCACTGAGCCACCCAGGCGCCCCTATTTTTGCTGTTTAATAAATATCCCACAACCCAAATTTTGTGCTGGTTACCTGGGTTAATTATAAAACCACTTAAAAAGTATTAAGATTTTAGTTTCAAATACACATACATAAAAGACCAATGTGATTTTTCTTTAAACCAAGGCAACTTTATTATTAGTTTGTTTTTTTTTTTTAAAGATTTTATTTATTTGACAGACCACAAGTAGGCAGAGAAGCAGGCAGAGAGAGAGGAGGAAGCAGGCTCCCTGCTTAGCAGAGAGCCCGGCGTGGGGCTCGATCCCAGGACCCTGAGATCATGACCCAAGCCAAAGACAGAGGCTTAACCCACTGAGCCAGCCAGGTGCCCCTTATTAGTTTTTTAAAGATTCATTTGCTTAGACATAGAGAGAGAGAGAATACGGAAGTAGGGTCCCTGCTGAGTGCAGAGCCTGAGGTGGGGCTCGATCCCAGAACCCTGAGATCATGACCTGAACGGAAACCAAAAGCCAGCCACCTGACCAACTGAGCCACCCAGGCGCTCCTAAACCAAGGCAGCTTGTGTCTGTTCCTCTATTCCTTCCCCAATTTATAGTTGCTTCTTTAGCCAAATAATCTGGAATTAAGACTGACTTCTTATTTAGTCAATGTACCTTTAACTCATAGCACAATGAGGCATTTTAAGCTTTTATTAAGATCTATATGAAAATTCATATAGAACTAACTGATCTAAGTAAAGAGACTATGTTTAAATGAGGACATCTTACCGTATCTGCATAAATTGGAACATCATGAAATGGAGATATATATTGTCCTTTTTCATTTTCTGCAAAATGAATTAGAAAAAGTTATTACTAATTTTTTTGTTAACTGTATTTCCAGATGCATCAAATATACATTTTTTTTAAAGATTTTATTTATTTGTTAGAGAGAGAAAGAGAGAGAGAGAGCGAGCACAGGCAGAGTGGCAGGCAGAGGCAGAGGGAGAAGCAGGCTCCCTGCCAAGCAAGGAGCCCGATGTGGGACTCGATCCCAGGACGCTGGGATCATGACCTGAGCCGAAGGCAGCCGCTTAACCAACTGAGCCACCCAGGCATCCCTCAAGTATACATTCTTAAAAATATTTAATTTTTAGAGTAATTTTAGGTTTACAATAAAATAAAAGCTACCTGTACACACTTGTAGTGCTTCCCTCCATTATCAACACCATTCACCAAAAAAGTGACAAAGACATTTTTTATTCCCACACCAGAAAAACTGGTTGTATACTTCACCTTCCTAACCCCTCCAAGACTAGGTTAAGTTTTCATCCTATGCTTTCCTTAGGTGTCTAACAGATACGAGCCTCTACAATGAGGGCAGGGGCTGCCTTTTATTTTATATCCCCAGAGTCTAGCAGTGCCTAGTATATAAAAGAGGATCAAATTGTACTGGACTGATCTTACATCAGTTAACAGTTTACAGAATTAATGAAATAATTGGGCTCAGGGAGAACTTGCTAAATTATAAAACCCCACTGTCTTAAGTAATGTTCCAGGAACCATGTTAGATTATTGTATTTCTTAAGGATAATCGAGTTCCAACAACACTTCCACAGGTAATTTCTATATTCTAAAGATCTAACTATCATGTCCAAAAAGTAATTTCAAAACTTCCTTACTATTCTTTAAGAAACCTAAGGGTCAGTCCATACAGTATCCCTTCACATTTAAAAACCAAGGTGGAATAGCAAAGAGTGAGCAGTGACCACCACCACCATCCCTCCACCCCCCTACCCCCCCCACCCCCGTCCCTTCAGAGTAACCTGTGACTCTGCAATCCTATCCACTATCAGGTTTTGTTTCTTTGGTGGTTTGTTTTTGTTTTTTTTTTAAGATTTTATCTATTTGACAGGGGCGCCTGGGTGGCTCAGTGTATTAAAGCCTCTGCCTTCGGCTAGGTCATGATCCCAGGGTCCTGGGGTTGAGCCCCACGTCAGGCAGGGAGCTGCTTCCTCCTCTCTGCCTGCTCCTCTGCCTACCTGTGATCTCAGTCTGTCAAATAAATAAATAAAATATTAAAAAAAAAAAAAAAAGATTTTATCTATTTGACAGAGAGTGCACCCTAGCACAAGCAGGGGGAGCAGCAGGTAGAGAGAGAGAGGAAGAAGCAGGCTCCCTGTGGAGCCCCATATGGCTTGATTCCAGGACCCCGGAGGGATCACGACCCCATCAGAAGGTAGATGCTTAACCAACTGAGCCACACAGGTGCCCTCCACTGTCAGTTGTTTTTTTTTTTAAGATTTATTTATTTATTTGTCAGAGAGAGAGGGAGAGAGAGCGAATGAGCACAGGCAGACAGATCCACTGTCAGTTTTAAAAAGTCTGGCAAATGTAACATTACAGAGGTAAAAAATTCTCTAAGGAAGGATGCTAAGAAATCTATGATTTTAAAAAACCCTTACAATTATATAATTACATAGTTGTTTCTAATTATTGTTATTTCTTCAGTCCCAGAGAGTTCTATCTGATAAAAAGTTACTTTAGCCAGTGCCAAAGTCAAGGAGTGGCTATGGTCTTCCATAATGGCCATCAAATATGACCATTACATAACCTAAGTAAAAACTGTTTTAATACTGCTTGAAGACAATTCCCCAATCATCCCTCCACCTTCAAACTCTAGGGTCACCTCTCTAAGTCCCTCCTACAGAGCAATTCCGGAGCCAACACTAAATCCAGGAAAAACAGTTTAGTGAATTATTCGTCAAAAGTTCCCACACTGCGCTTAATCAACTCCTTATTTGAGTTAAATAAAATGGAGAGTCCCACCCTTCCTGCATTTTACATGGTAACCTTCAGCTACATGCGTAAACTTGAGTTTACTTTCTTTTTCCTCCCACAGCTGGTTACTTTTTGCTAGGAGCTTTGTTCATTCTCTCCGTATACCCTTTCATCCCCTCTATCCCGCTCTTTCCTGCCCTTCACACCCCACACGCAGACTCCTCTGCACCTGCCCGTTTCCTCCAGAGAACTGTTTACAGTTAAAACAGAAACGTCTTTGGTGACACATTTTCGAACGCCTCCGTCGTCTCCAATAATCTGTTTCTAGAAGCTTGGCGAGAGAAGCGGGGGGCGGGTAAGAGATAAAGATAACCGGGAGGTAGCTTTCCTCCACCTGCAAGACAAGAAAGGTCGTGCGCCAGGGAAAGCGGAGCTCAGCCAGCCCGCGGCGCGCTGGGCTCTAAGCGCAGCTCGAGGTGCGGACTTGGGGTGGGTCCCCCTCAGATGCCGATTCCCTGCCCAGGGGCAAAAACTTGGCACTTTCTCACTCGTGCTTCCCAGACTGACGTCACCTGTTTGACTTGAAGGGAACAGCTTTCTGTTTCACAAGGCGCCTTCTCAGCATCTGTGCTACCGGGGACGGCCCGGCGCGAGGGGCAGGAGCGCTGCCCTGGGGGATCGGTTCGGTCCTCCACTGACGGCTCCTGATCCCGGCCTCAGTTTCCCCGTCTGCAGAACGCGGGGTTGCACTGGACCCTGCTGGATGCCCACAAGCTGAGCTACAGTTCAGGAATTAAGGTCCTTAGGGAGTCATCCACCCCGCCTCAGTTCCTCCAAATTAAGCAATCCTCTTACGAGGATTAGTTTACCCCCAGCCTTCTAAGATGACTCGGAGGTTTCCTTTCCCATCAGACGGTGCCCTCCCGAGCAGGACACCTGCAGAACTAGCCCGGCCCGGGGTCAGGTCCCACCGCGCGTGGGAAAGGGGAATGCCGAGCCCCCCCGTCCCGTCTGCGAGCGCGACGTGTGAAACCGGAGGGCCGGCCCAGGCCCCAGGGCAGCCGGAGAAACCCCGCCCGCGCCCGGGACGAGGGGCGGAGCGCGGGCCGCAGGCGCCGGGGTAGGAGACGAGGCGAGGCCGGGGAATGAATGGGCTGGAGGGAGGGGAGGGGCCGTGGGCCGCCGACACTCACTGAGAAAGACTCGGTACTCGAGCGTGAAGGGCGCGGCGCGCTCCTCGATGCTGAAGCCGCTCATGGTGCCGCTGACTAGCCGCCGCCACAGAGCCACTAGTCCGCACGCGGCGCCGACTGACAAGGAGAAACCTCCGCGCCTGCGCACCGCCGGGACTGGCCTGGCGAGCAGGGCGGGGAACGGCTTTAAGCGGCCACCCCACCCTCGCCCGGCCCACGCCGTGCGCAGGCGCACTCCGCCAAGCCCGCGAGTGCTCTCGCCCCAGCCCCTCCTCCCGGGCCCGCCCTCGCGGGACCGCCCCCTGGCTCACAGGCTGGGCCACGTGGCTGATTGCGAGATCTGGCTCTGCCTGTGTTCTGCAGCTGCCGGAGGGCTCGGGGACTCTGATAGAGGACGAGAGCTTGCGCCAGCTAGAAACTGATCGGCGACCTCTCCCCCACCGTGCACACAGGGAATTCTCACCCCCCCTCCACCCCACCACCCCCGCCCCGAGGAATTCCTTGTGTCAAAAGGAGTTCCGAAATCACATGTGTCATCTGGCGGGCCCTGCCTTTGAGCTTAAAGGTGTGCAGTTTTTCGAATTTGAGATGTATTACTGACCCCACCCCCACCCCCACCCCACAATGGCTACCTTGGTGAGTAAACGGCTCTACCACTTCCTAGTGTAGGAAAGCGGGCAAATTGCTGCCAACCTCTCTAACTCACTTTCTCATCTTGGGAAATGGAGATAGTAATGGTAACTATTACGGGTTTGGGGGATGATTAACTGAGTTGATACATGTAAAGAGTTTGAGGAAGGGGCGCCTGGGTGGCTCAGTCCCTTAAGCATCTGCCTTCAGCTCAGGTCATGATCCCAGGATACCCAGATGGAGTCAGGCATCCTGCTCCCTGCTCATTGGGGAGCCTGCTTCTCCCTCTCCTGCTCCCCCTGCTTGTGTTCCCTCTCTCTCTGCCAAATAAATAAATAAAATCTTCTTTAAAAAAATTAAAGTTTGAGGAAGAGTCTGGCTCATTGTAAACCCTGTGGAAGTATGACTTGTTATTTCTACCCTCCCCAGTGAAGGAAGAGTCACTGTGGCCCCTCCTTGCTCAACTCACCCAGGATCCCCAGGGGCTTTTCAGTTCTAAGCCTTGGGAAGGTCCAAGCAAGCGCTCAGAGTCCCTTGAGCACATTTCTCTCAGGCATAAGTTCCTCAGGATTTGTTTTTCAACATGTCTTCTATTGAGTCAGGCCAGACCCCAACAGCTAAAGCCTGACTAAGGCTGTGGTTGGTTAATTGCATCACTTACTTCCCCACTACTGTATACATACTTTTAAAGTGTATTTCAGGGGCCACTGGGTGGCTCCATAGATTAGGTGTCTGCCTTGGGTTCAGGTCATGATCCTGGGGTCCTGGAGTGGAGCCCCTGCTCAGCAGGGAGTCTGCTTCTCGCTCTACTCTTCCCCCTGCTCTTGCTCTCTCCGGCTTGCTCTCTCTCAAATAAATAAATAAAATCTTTTTTAAAAATAAAGTGTATTTCCAAATTATAAATTAGGAACTGATTATTCACTAATTCTAATGAATATTTTAAAGAATACCTAGTTCGATGGGCTGGGCTCCTTTAAAAGATCTTGTTTTTCTGGGGCATTAAAGTTATGTGCTTTTTTTTTTTTAAGATATATTGATTTATTTTTGAGAGAGAGAGTGTGCATGAGTGGGGTGGGGCACAGAGGAAGAGAGAAAATCCTCAAGCAGATTCCTCCCTGAGCTCTGCAGAACCCAAGGCAGGGCTGGATCCCAGGATCCTGAGATCATGACCTGAGCTGAAATCAAGAGTTGGACACTAAGCCAACTGAGCCACCCAGGCGCCTCAAAGATAATATGCTTTAAAGACATTTTGGGGGGCGCCTGGGTGGCTCAGTGGGTTAAAGCCTCTGCCTTCGGCTCAGGTCATGATCCCAGGACCCTGGGATTGAGCCCCACATCAGGCTTTCTGCTCAGCGGCAAGCCTGCTTCCTCCCTCTCTCTCTGCCTGCCTCTCTGCCTACTTGTGATCTCTCTCTGTCAAGTGGATAAATAAAATCTTAAAAAAATAAAATAAAAAATAAAGACATTTTGGGGACACCTGGGTGGCTCAGTCATTAAGAGTCTGCATTCAGCTCAGGTCATGATCCCAGCGTCCTAGGATCCAGCCCCACACTGGGCTCCCTGCTCAGTAAGGAGCCTATTTCTCCCTCTCCTATTCCCCCGCTTGTGTTCCCTCTCTCTCTGTGTCTCTGTCACAAATAAATAAAATTCATTTTGATTTAAACTTTTCTGTTTCAAAGCATGTCTACTATGGAAAATGAGATGACCCCTGTAGAAATGAAAACCTAGTAAGATAATTTCCTACAGAGTTACAAAGAATGTTCCTCCCTTGTCTCCATCCAGACTCCCTTAATTTTCAGAAAGCCATGACTCATTGACCTTTTGAACAGTACACCACACTATTGTACTCCAGTTGGAATACAGGACAGGCAAAAAGAGTCGAGCAGGAATTTAGTCAGCAATACAATGTATTACTGAAAGTTAAAGGAATCTCTGCAGAGTGAACACTAAGTAGGATTAAGTTCAGGGAGTTTCTTAAGGGGATGATCTTTGGATTAAGTTGCTCTATCAGTCTTCTGCCTTTGAGCACAGGAACTACACTTTTGGAAAAACCCAGAATTTTGTCTGTGGCTGACTTAACAAACAGATGGAAATGATGCAATTGTGTACTACAGACACTTTCCCCATTGCCTCCTGCCAGCTCAGAGCAAGATAACAAACTCTTGCCGACCTCCGGACTTGCACACCAACTTTTATTTCATCCCATGTGTTAGGAAAGCCCATGGATATCAACTCCAATAAAACACCACGCCCTGGCTTGGTGTTTTATTGGAGTTGATATCCATGTCAGTGCTTTGGAACTTTCCCTTGCGGAGAGTGGTGGTAAGACCCATGGGCTCAAGTGAAAGTTGTTCTGTTTCTCCTGTGTCCCTGGGGGCTAGCACAGTACCTGGCCAAGAGGAGATGTTTAATAAATCTTTGCTGGGCTAATGGATGGAGGAATTAACGAAAAAGAAGCAGACAATACCTTCTTACGCATAGTAGGTTGACAAAGGATAAACCCAGCTCCTGCCAAATATTATCTTTCTTGCTCTGTAACAACTCCAGTGGCACTTCTTTTCAGTCTGTATCCCGTCCTCTTTGCTGTGGTTGACTCTGGTGGGTGCTTCTAATTTTCCAGTGGTCTCTCTTCTTTGGCTTATGACCGCATTCTCTTCTGACATTTCTGCTCCTTTTCTGGCCACTAATTTCTCATTCTCCTCCTTAGCTTTGTCTTCATCTCTTCATCTTAATCAGTATATCTTTCTTACTTCTCATGTTCTCTGTCTCTAGAGGGACCCTCCCCCTACATTATCTTATGTATATATTTGGTGTCACCTACCGCCTCCGGGTCCTGTAACAAGAAAACTTTCAAATTTACAGCTATGTTTTATTTAATACTTATTGTGGTCATTGTCTTTTCTAGGTGGTAGGGATGTAGGATTTAGAAAGACATGGTCTTGGAACAGCTGAGTGGCTCAATCAGTTAAGCGTCTGCCTTTGGCTCAGGTCATGATCCCAGAGTCCCAGAATGAAGCCGAATCAAGAGGGATCAAGCCCCATATCTGACTCCTTGCTCAGCGGGAAGTCTGCTTCTCTCTGTGCCATTCACCCTGCTTATGTTCTCTCTCACTCTCTCTGTTTCTCTTTCAAATAAATAAATAAAATCTGTATTTTAAAAAAAGGAAAGAAAGAAATAGTCTTGGCCCTCAAAGAAGTTATAGTCCAAAGGGAAGGCAGACTTCAGCAAGTAATTACAATAAACTCGGATAAGTAGAATGACAAAGTACAGGGCATTGCATTATGGGAACAGAGAGCCCCTACAAGGAAGTGAGTCTTAACCTATGCCTAGAAGGCAGAGTGAAGGTTAATAAGATGAAGATGACAAGGTAGAAGCCAGAAAGGGAATATTAAGAGGTGAGACCAGATAAATAGGTCAGGGTTAATTGGTGGAGGGCCTTGGAAGGCATAATTTAGGGTTTGAACTTTTCCCTAAAAGCAATGGGCAACTTAAGAGTTTTTAGCAGGAAAGGGGCACCATCAGAACTGCTTTAGAAAGTGGTTCTGTTAGCAGCTTGGAGCCTGGTTGAAGTTTTATTAAGACTAGAGGCAAGAGACCCCAGAGGAGGCTACCCCAGTAACCAATGTTGAAGATGCTGATCAGTCCCTGGATGTGAGTGGCTAAAGAGAAGAGCAATGATGGAGCCATGTTTAAGGTAGAATCAATGGGAATGGGTCATTGGTTGGATGGAGTAGAAGATGAAGGACTTGAAAAAGGAAAGAAATTCTGACACATGCTACAACATGGATGAACCTTGAAGACACTATGCTCAGTGAAATGAGTCAGTCACAAAAAAGAAAGAAAGGAAGAAAGGAAGGAAGGAAGGAAGGAAGAAAGAAAGGAGTCAGTCACAAAAGGACAAATACTGTGTGATTCCACTTGCATAAAGTACCTAGAGTAGTCAAATTCACAGACACAGGAAGTAGAAGTTGCCAGGGGCTGGGGGAAAGAAGGAACAGAGAGATAATATTTAATGGTTATGGAGTTTCAGTCTGAGAAGAGAAAAAGTACTTGAGGTGAATGCTAGTGATGGCCGCACAACAATGGGAATATACCTAATACCACTGGACTCTACACTTAAAAATGGCGACAGTGGGGTTGGGGGTGGGGAAATTGGGTGACGGACATTAAGGAAGGCACATGATGTGATGAGCACTGGGTGTTATACACCACTGATAAATTATTGAACACCACATCTGAAATTAATGATGTACTATTTGTTGACTACTTGAATTTAAATTAAAAAAATTTTAAATGGCGGGGTGCCTGGGTGGCTCAGTGGGTTGGGGCCCCTGCCTTTGGCTCAGGTCGTGATCCCAGGTTCCTGGGATGGAGCCCCACATCGGGCTCTCTGCTTGGCGGGGAGCCTGCTTCCCGCCCCCCATCTCTGCCTGCCTCTCTGCCTACTTGTGATCTCTGTCAAATAAATATATAAACTCTTTAAAAAAAAATTTTAATGGCGACAATGGTTAAAAAGATATACATTCAAATGTATCTTTCTTAAAAAAAAAATTCACACATGGGGGCCTGGGTGGCTCAGTATGTTGAGCCTATGCCTTCAGCTCGGGTCATGATCTCAGGGTCCTTGGATCGGGCCCTCGTGGGGCTCTCTGCTCAGTAGGGAGCCTGCTTCCTCCCCGCTCCCCCCTCCCCACCTCCTTCTCTGCCTACTTGTGATCTCTCTCTGTCAAATAAATAAATAAAATCTTTACCCAAAAAAATCACACAAAGTTTGAGACCTCGGTGATCAATAGTTACTCCAAAATTTATCCAGGGGATGGTGTATCAGATAGGGTCCGACTGAACCAAAACTACCCAAAATATTTAAACCAGAGGGACTTTAACACAGAGAGTCAGTCAGTAAGTAAAAGAAAAGTTAAGAAGCCAAATACAGATTAGCAACAGAAGGAATTCTAGAGGGACGAGACTGGAGGACAAGGCAGCGTCCCCCAAGGGAGGAGCTCAGAGCCCATGGTCAGGAACAGGGATCCCAGCGGGCTGTCCTATCTGGAGATACAGTTGCTGCTGGAGATGCTGCCTGGGGAAGGAAGGGGATCTGTATTCTTCCCCTTCCTCACATCCTTAAGTCTCCTGATGGTGTTTCCCATTGGCTGAGCCCAGATGGAAGCCAAGTGTATTAGTCAATTTTGACTAGTTGTGCTGCTGTAATAAACAATATGAAAAATCTCAGTTGCTTACAAGAATGAACATTTATTTCTCGTTCAAGTTCCATGGTGATGCTATGAGTCACCTGTGGCTCTGCCCCATACGCCTTCTCATTTGCAGACTGAGGCTGAAGTGGCATCCCCCAGCCTGCCCCTAACAAGACCAAGAAGATGGGAAAAAAAGTGGCCAAACCACAGAGTGGGCTCATAAGCTCGGCCTTAGAAATGGTGTATGTCCCTTCCACTTGCATTCAATTCACTAAAGCACGTCATAGGACCTTGCCTGATGCCAACAGGTTATGGAAATGTACTCCTCCTGTAGCCGACAAAGCAAATGGGTAACCATGTGGAGGGCTGTGTAATTCTCCTACGGGGAAAGAAGCAAATAAATAGTAAAAATAATATTCTCTTATCACAGTCTACTTTCTCGATCATAAATTTTCATCTCTCTCCTTTTTGCATGAAAAATATTATTCACTCTTCCTACAAAGAGTGACACCCAAAAGGTTCAACCAATCATGACATTGATGAAGTTCTAGAACCTAGGTGAGGTTCGGTGGGGTGAGGTCCGGAGCCGATGACCAAGAAAGAATTCTTGAGACATCTTTGGTGCAAAATGGTGGTTTATTAAAGCACGGGGACAGGACCCGTGGGCAGGAAGAGCTGCTGCCCTGTTATCCTGAGGAGTGGCTGATTATATACACAGGAGTTGGGTAGGTGAGGACAAAGCAGGTGTTCAGAAGACTGTCAGGATACTGGAGGCCTGGTTATTGTCAAGCCAAGGTTGTTTTTACCTCTAATGAGGCACTAACATGAAGAAAGTTGGGAGTTTCTGGTGGAATGTCACATTCCTCCTATCAAGTGTCCTTGTCAATGAGAAGAAATTTAACTTTATTTATATTTCTTTCATCTCAGTCTCCTTCAGTTATATGGAGGGGAGGGCGACATTAGGGCTTGAGGAACTGAGTTACTGGTCTCTGGAAGTTATTGATAAGATAATTTGTTGTAAATCACTAGGACATTTGTAAACCAAGGGAGACTCCTGTCTTGCAGGACTGTGATCTCTGCAAGTTAACTATTTGTTTTTCTTTTAGGGCAACCAGGAGTGCCTGAGGGATGTCACACATGTCACTGAGGTGGGGTGTGGGGAGAGGGGGTGTAAGGTGCCAGCTTTTGCCTTGTCCTCAGCCAGCCTTCTGCTCCCTGATCAACGTGAGGGCCAAAGTTTAATATCTCATGATAGTCTCTGCATTATGTCCCGATACGGCTTCTCTTAATCCAGAGACTAACAAACATTATCTACTGCCCCCCACATCTATACCTAATATGAGACAGTTGAACAAAGACAGAATAAATACTGAATAAATGCTTTCATCAAAAGAAAGAATGAGAGACAACCATCACTGGTTGTTAGAATTCCCAAATCCTACTGGGTGTAGAAACATTCCTTGATTAAGTTCTCATCAGGTCCCTGGAAGTTCTGTCAGGTCCCTGGAAGTAACTTGTGGCTCACTGGGGGGCTAAGCAACTTTCTCAACTTCCTTCCTCTGCACAGAAATTTGGGAACTCAAATGTTGGTCTCCAGCAATCACATCTTTTAACCCAAGCTGATGTGTCTTGGCTGCACACCTTTCTTTCTTTTTTTTTTTTTTTTTAAGATTTTATTTATTTATTTGACAGACGGAGACCACAAGTGGGCAGAGAGGCAGGCAGAGAGAGAGAGAGGGGGAAGCAGGCTCCCCGCTGAGCAGAGAGCCCGATGCGGGGCTCGATCCCAGGACCCTGAGATCATGACCCGAGCCGAAGGCAGAGGCTTTAAACCACTGAGCCACCCAGGTGCTCCCCCCACCTCTCTTTCTATCTTGAATAACATTTGACCTGCTTCTAGTGGGTTCTATATGCCAATTACCACATGTATAATTCTTTTCAAGACATACCTCTCTCTGGGCATCACTGCTAAGGGAACTCAAACTCACCAACCCTCTGTTGGAGAGCCACAGTCTTAAATTTCTTTTCCCTGGGTCATTTATCCACCAAGAGACTCACTAGCAGCCACTGCTCATGACCTTGATCTGGTCTCTGCCCCAAGGCTGAGTTTTAATCTCTGCTTACAAAACAGTCAATTCTTTTCTGAGCTTATCTCTTTTTTGTATCAGCCTGTCAAATGCAGCTAAAAATAACTAAGGCACACTCATAACAATCTGTTTCCCAACCTTTTTGTCTAAATTCACAAGGTACTTGGTCCATGATCTGCCTTCTAAATGACCAAAGGCCTCACCGCTTCCTCCCCACCACTCAGAAGCAATGGCACTTTTTTTTTTTTTTTTAAGATTTCATGTATTTATTTGAGAAGGAGAGCACAAGTGGCTGGCGGGGTGGGGGTGGGTGGTCATGGCAGGCAGAAGGAGAAGGAGAAACAGACTTCCTGCTGAGCAAGGAGCCAGACACAGGGCTTGATCCCAGGACTCTGAGATCAGGACCAGAGCTAAAGGCAGACGCTTAACCCACTGAGCCACCCAGGTGCCCCGAAATGGCACCTGGGGCCTACTTAAGGACAGCATTCTGCAACTTGCACCAATCATTCTATTAGCTTTTTTCAGCTAATGTTGCATTAACAGACAGCCCTCCCCTCTACCCCCCGAAATCTCACTACATTCATTTTTTCTCAGATCACAGGTTCGGGCTACAGATTGGCTTTGACTCTGCTCATGTTATCTGTTATTCTAGGATCCTGATGGAGGGAACAGTTCTTATCTTGGTCTCATTGTGGAGGGAGAAGAGAACAGCTGAACCGCACTGAGGCTCCTAAAGCTTCTGGTCAGCGTTGATATTGAACTTCACTTCCCATTGGCCAAAGTAAGTAGCCAGGCCCAGTGTTAAGGGGACAGAGAAGTATATTAATCTGTAGGGAGGCATTATAACACACTTGATAATATAGGGTTCTATACTCCTATTTCAGGGAAGAGAGTAAATAATTGGGAACAATAATATAATCTTGTATCCCTCTGACATAGGAGTTTGGGAAACCTGGTCTATAGGGATTTGCGGCCCCCCTGCCCCTTGCCCACAATAAATTCAGCAGAGCAAGGGAAGAGAGTAAAGAATGGAGGGATATGACAACAGGGACTTAGGACAGCAATAGAGCTGGATGAAGACGGGGCTTGAAGTTACAGTGGCATAGTCTATTATATAAGAGGAAAAAAAATGTCCAGGATTGTCAGGAACACCTAATGTAGAAAATATTATGGAGATTCTGGGGGGTGAGGAGAGACAAAAGTCCAAGTTGAGAAGTCCAGTGAGTGGTTAGATATGAGGTCTGGGGGCAAGTGGGTGGCTTAGTCGGTTAGGTGTCTGCCTTTGGCTCAGGTCATGATCCCAGGATCCTGGGATTGAGCTCTACATTGGGCTCCCTGCTCAACGGGGAGCCTGCTTCTCCCTCTGCCATTCACTCCACTTGTGCTCTCTGGCTTTCTCTATCTCTTTCTCTATCTCTCTGTCAGGTGAATAAATAAAATCCTAAAAAAAAATTAGATATAAGGCCTGGAACTGAGAAGAGAAAGACAATCATTAATTTGGGCAATTGAAGCCAAAGGAGAAGATGAGACCACCTAGAGGATATATATATAGGAATGAAATACAGTTTTTAAAAAGATTTTATTTATTTATTTGACAGAGAAAATGAGGGAGCATAAGCAGGGGGAGCCGTAGAGGGGAAGGGAGAAAGAGAAGCAGGCTCCTCACTGAGCAGGAAGCCCAATGCAGGGCTCAATCCCAGGACCATGGGATCATGACCTGAGCCAAAGGCAGACCCTTAAACAGCTAAGCCACCCAGGTGCCCCACGATTTTTTTTTTTTTTTTTAAAGCAGAGGGCTTAGAACAGAACCCTGAGGGATCTCAATATTCCAGGGATAGGCGGCAGACAAAGTGCCAAGAACAGGTCAAAGAAGCCATGACAGAAAGGTAGGAGGTGAAACAAGGAAGTATGGTGTCTTGGAGGCCAGAGAGAAAGGGGGCTGTTTAAAAGGGGATGTTGGGGCACCTGGGTGGCTCAGTTGGTTAAGGCACTGCCTTTAGCTCGGGTCATGATCCCGAGACATGGGATCGAGTCCCATGTCGGGCTCCCAGCTCCTCAGGGAGTCTCCTCCTTCTGACCTTCTTCCCTCTTGTGCTCTCTCACTCTCTCTCTCAAATAAATAAATAAAATCTTTAAAAAAATAAAATAGGAGGCGCCTGGGTGGCTCAGTGGGTTAAGGCCTCTGCCTTCGGCTTGGGTTGTGATCCCAGGGTCCTGGGATCGAGCCCTGCATCGGGCTCCCTACTCAGCAGGGAGCCTGCTTCCATCTCTCTCTCTCTCTGCTTGCCTCTCTGCCTACTTGTGATTTCTGACAAATAAATAAATAAAATCTTTTAAAAAAATAAAATAAAATGAAAAGGGGATGTTCACAAATGGCCAACACACACGTGAAAAAGTGCTCAACAGGGACGCCTGGGTGGCTCAGTTGGTTAAGCGGCTGCCTTCGGCTCGGGTCATGATCCCAGTGTCCTAGGATCGAGTCCCGCATCGGGCTCCTTGCTTGGCAGGGAGCCTGCTTCTCCCTCTGCCTCTGCCTGCCACTCTGTCTGCCTGTGCTCACTCTCTCTGACAAATAAATAAATAAAATCTTTAAAAAAAAAAGAAAAAGTGCTCAACATCATTCAGCATCAGGGAAATACAAATCAAAACCGCAATGAGATACTACCTCACACCAGTCAGAATGGCTAAAATTAACAAGTCAGGAAACGACAGATGTTAGCAAGGATGCAGAGAAAGGGGGACCCTCCTACACTGTTGGTGGGAATGCAAGCTGGTGCAGCCACTCTGGAAAACAGCATGGAGGTTCCTCAAAAAGTTGAAAATAGAGCTACCTTATGACCCAGCAATTGCACTACTGGGTATTTACCCTAAGGATACAAATGTAGTGATCCGAAGGGACACGTGCACCCGAATGTTTATAGCAGCAATGTCCACAATAGCCAAACTAAGGGAAGAACCTAGATGTCCATCAACATGAATGGATAAAGAAGATGTGGTATATATCTACAATGGAATACTATGCAGCCATCAAAAGAAATGAAATATTGCCATTTGCAATGACGTGGATGGAACTAGAGGGTATTATGCTGAATGAAATAAGTCAACCAAAGAAAGACAATTATCATATGATTTCACTGATATGAGGAATTTGAGAGGCAGGGCGGGAGGTTATGGGGGTTAGGGAAGGAAAAAATGAAACAAGATGGGATCGGGAGGAAGACAAACCATAAAAGACTCTTAATCTCCAAAACAAACTGAGGGTTACTGGGGGTAGGGGGGTAGGGAGAGGGTGGCTGGGGGATGGACATTGGGGAGGGTATGTGCTATGGTGAGTGCTATGAATTGTGCAAGCCTGATGATTCACAGACCTGTACTCCTGGGACAAATAATACATTGTATGTTAATTTAAAATAAATAAATAAAATTAATTAAGTAATTTTTTAAAAAGTGGGGGATGTCTAAGCCTTACATATAGCTAGCTGCCTTCTAGACTTCTCAATGTGGCTGGTACATGAGCATCTCTTATTTGCCAGGCCCCAAAATTTTTTCTCTTGAGATAGACTCAGGTGACAATGTTTCAACTGCCCAGTCATCCTACCCAGAATTTCTCAGGGGCCTCTCCTGGTTACTCCTTGTAGCCGTCGCTGGTGGTTGTCCACCCAACACCTGTTCACTCCCCTTTCTCCTTCCCAACAGGACTGTGTTGTTCAGACTGCACCCACCCACCCCCGTGTGGCCCTGTGTTTTGGGAAATGTGGTGCCATCCGAGCCCCAGGGGAGGGTCCAATTAAGTTCATCACAGTGGTTCCGTTCCCCTTGGCCGTGACTAGTTTGGTTGTAAATACGTGACACAATGCTGCCAATGCTGTCTAAGGGGAGGTGTGATAGAGTCTTCTGGCAAAGGTTCTCTTGCTTCTGCCCTTCTTCCTTTACACGTTGTCATGGGATTTGCCAAGCACAGCAGTCTTGCAGTCTGGAGGGGACAGAGGCTACATGTAATACCAGTATAACCAAAATGAAGATGCCAAGGGGACAAAACTTGGGTCTTGACATCACTGAGCTGCTGACTTAATTAAAACTGGGTCCTTCCTGCCTCGGGTCCTTTTATGAAAAGATAATAAACTGACCTTACTAATAGTCAATGCACTATGTGAGATAATAATTTGACTTTGTTGTATAAAAGTCAGTTTGATTCACAGTATTATGTTTCTTGCAGCTGAAAGAGATTCTAATGGATCAAACTTCCCATCAATCCGCCACTCCCACCCCCAGATTAATTAGATTGGGGATTGACTCTAGTTCCAGGGGTGGGCCTGGATTTGTCTAAATCAATCATTGCAATCTTATCCCCTTTTCCTGTTCTGGAATCCCATCAAAGAGCATGGAATTCAGAATGTGGCATTCTCCTAGCCACGGGGACTGGTTCAGAAAAGGACACCTGACTTAATATGAACCAATATAAGTTCCTGCTTCCATCTGAGAAGTTACCATGTTCTCTCAGGGGAAAGTCACAGGAAGAGCTATTCAGATATTCCCTCTATCTCTTTCCCTCTCAATGTAAGTAAGAAAGCGGGTATGTCTGATCGATGATCTCTGCATTCTGCAACATGAGGGAAGCTAGCCTGAGGACCAAGTTCACACTGTAGAAGGCAGAGCCGAGGAAAGGAGCCAGTGTGGTCCTTGGTGACCTTGTTGAGCTTCTGGATCAACCAATAGTCTGCACTTGACTATTTTTCAAACCTTCTATTTCAGCCAGTCGTGGCAACTAGAAGTATCTAGAATGATGGCCCATCTCACATTCTAGCAGTTACTAGAAAATACTGAATTGAGCTCCCAAACATCCCATGAACTTGCTGTCCTTTCTCCTGTCCTACTGCCTTTGCTAGTCCCGGCCTGTCTCGCCGGGTTGCCCCCCAATACCTCCTCCCTCACTGGTCTTCAGCTCATCTCCCTCCAAGTCGCTCTCTACCCACTGCCAGTACAAGCTTTAACAGAAGAAGGTCTGAGTGCATCACTTCCCTGCTTCAAACCCTGCTGTCCACCTGGCTGTCGCTAATTCAGTCTTCAAGACTTATTTCAAGGGGCACCTGAGTGGCTTAGTGGGTTAATTCTCTGCCTTCAGCTCAGGTCATGATCTCAGGGTCCTGGGATTGAGCCCCGCATGGGGCTCTCTGCTCAGCGGGGAGCCTGCTTCCCCTTCTCTCTCTCTGCCTGCCTCTCTGCCTGCTTGTGATCTCTCTCTCTCTCTCTGTCTAATAAATAAATACAATCTTTTTTTTTTTAAGACTTATTTCAAGCCTCTTAGGGAATTCTTTTCTGGCACTCCTCAGGCTGTTCCATTGCTGCTTTGGCCAACCATGATATTCCCTTTACAAAGTAGTACACCGCATGTCAGCTTTTGTCTTTTCTATCTCTGCCTGCTGCACTGTGAGAAGCCCATGTTTCCAGAGTCAGCAGACACTAGGTTTGTTGAGCACACACATACCAGATTTAAGTTTTATCTAAACTTGTCACATATGCCTAAAGTAGGGAGCTCACCAAGTAAGAAGCTTGGTGACCTGTCAAGAACACTGGACTGCAGCCCACAGAGCCTGAAACTTGGCATTGATTTCCCCCACTTGCAAGATGTGGGGGCCTCAAGGACATTCCTGGGCCTCTACGACACTCTGTTTTCCCATCTGTAAAATGGGAATACTGCAGTTATGTCAGTGGTAACATAGCCTACTGTCTCCCTTTTTTGGGGGGATGGCTATTTGCCTGGAGACTTTTCATTCACAGTAAAGATGCAAAAGAGGGTAAGCTACTAATGCAATGGAAAGCAGAAAGTAAACACTCAGCACTTTCATAATGAGTTTATTGTCTATAATTTATCGCAGAGGGAACAGATTCATTTTCCAAAGGCATGAACTAGAGGAGAATAAGGGGGTGATTTTGACCATTAGAGGTGGCTTCAGAGGACCTCCAGACAGCACTGTGAATGAACAAAATACGTTGTGTAAAATACTCTTCCTTGGGGCTAGTCAAAACATGGAAATGTAGCTTGTCCCTTCACAGAAACAGCTTGGCTTGGGCTGTTCTAACCTCCCTGCGGAGAGGAAGAGAGAGCAGGCCGGGGAGTGATTACTCCTCAAACAGAGAGGGATTTAACACTGTCCCTGGCCATGGGACAGATAAACTATTTGCCCAAATCACTAAACTTGGGTTTTTCCACCCACATTAATTTCAATGCTTGCACATGACAACAGCTGCATTTGTCGGTGACAAGGATTCAGAGGCCCGGGCACTGCAGCTAGCAAGAGAACACGAACAACTCAAGGCAAGGCACTATAAGCAGCCAGGCAGCTCCCGCCCCATCACCAGCTGCAAGGCACAGGAAACAAAAGGATGATTGCTTTCAGCTGGGACTGGATCAAACTAAGTTTTCACCTTTTAGTTAAACTCCTGGTACGTCTTCCATCCCCAAGTTTTGGAATCCACTAAATGTGATGGAAATGGGGTCTTCCAGCCAAAAGGACAGTCTGGAGCCTATGGTTGGCTGGTTTTATTTCTGGATCAAAGGGGACCTCCATCAAGCCTCTTTGTTTTATTCCAAACCTCAATTTCCCAAATATAGGAAGTAGAATCCACGGCCGCGTGGGGGGGAGTTGCAAAACCTGCACTTTCTGGCCGGCTGGATGAAGATGTGAGTCCTGGCTTCATCACCATCTAGCTATGGGTCCTTCAGTGAGTTAGCTTACCTTCTCCAGGACTTGGGTTTCCCATCTGTAATATGGAAATAGTCATAAATACTTGTACAGTTCATTATGTCACCCATTCAGCAGACATTCACTGAGTGCCTCCTATGTACCAGGCAATGTCCTAGATCTGAGTCTGCAAAGGTGAGTGAAACAGACATGTCCTCATGGAGCTTACGGTCTCTTGGGAGAAATATATCATGGGTAAAAGCACTTTACTGTGCCTGGCTTTTAACAGTTTTCAGTTGACCAGAAATGTAGTTCTTGAAATTTAGTACCCTTCCATTTGCATTAATTCCTTTTTCATTGATCCCTTTCCTGTCTCAGGGGCTTTGCAAATGATATTCTCTCTATCTGCCTTGTTCTTTCCTCAGCAATTCACATGGCTTTCTTTCTCACTTTATTCACAGCTGTACACAAATGTCACCTTCCCAGAGAGGCCATTCCTAATCCCCTAATCCCCTCCTCGCACATGTTCTGTCTAGTTATTTTGCTTTAAACCCATTTTTTTTTTAAAGATTTTATTTATTTATTTGACAGATGGAGATCACAAGTAGGCAGAGAGGCAGGCAGAGAGAGAGGAGGAAGCAGGCTCCCTGCTGAGCAAAGAGCCTGATTCGGGGCTTGATCCCAGGACCCTGGGATCATGACCTGAGCCGAAGGCAGAGGCTTTAACCCACTGAGCCACCCAGGCGCCCCTTTAAGCCCATTCTTGATGGGCTTAAAAATCATCTATTAGTAGAGGGCACCTGGGCTGCTCAGTCGGTTAAGTGTCCGACTCTTGATTCTGGCTCAGGTCATGATCTCAGGGTTGTGAGATCAAACCCCACACTGGGCTTCACGTTGGGTTCCACGCTGAGCCTGCTTAAGTTTCTGTCTCTCTCCGCCTCTCCCCCTGCCACTTCCCCCCTCTAAGAAAATAATAATCTGGGGCACCTGGGTGGCTCAGTGGGTTAAGCCTCTGCCTTCGGCTCAGGTCATGATCTCAGGGTCCTGGGATCGAGTCCCGCATCGGGCTCTCTGCTCAGCAGGGAGCCTGCTTCCTCCTCCTTTCTCTCTGCCTCTCTGCCTACTTGTGATCTCTGTCTGTCGAATAAATAAATAAAATCTTAAAAAAAAAAAAA
>ML103869.1:12625-28137 GCA_003697995.1 Taxidea taxus jeffersonii
AAAAAAAATTTTTTTTTTTTAATTTTATTTGCCCAGGCTTTTAGGGAACACGCCTCGCGCCTCTTTTGTTAAGGAATCAGAGTCATCTACAGTCACCCAGAGCAAGAAAGACTGACCCTGTATTTTGATGTAAATCATCTTTTTAAAGATTAGCGACCCAAATTCACCTGATTTTATGCTCTGCAGGGGTATGATTCAAACCATGAAACTTTCCTTAATTCTGGAGTGAATATGACCTTTCACATTTCAATCTGCTTCCAGCAAAAGTGCAACTTTATTGCTGTGCATTGCACTGAACAGTGATGACAAAATGCATGTTTCCAATTTAAGGCCATTCTTCTGTGAATTGGTGCCCAGGCTTCACTTCACATGGTTCCAGAACCCTGGGAACAACATCCATCAAACATATTTGGCAGTCCTGGCCTAAGGACAGCTGCTTGAAGAACCAGTCCCAGAGTCTCCTAATATGTTGGGTGACAAGGTGACAACGTCCCCTTGGAAATGGCTCCCAAGTCCATGTCTTCCAGCTCTAAGTGGAGAACTTCTGGGAGGTGCTCAGGGTTTCCAGCTTGCGGCTTTAAAATCAGAGTTCATTCAGGGCTGACATGAAGCAAACCCTGAGTGGAAACAAACATATGTGTTGTTAAAATGTCCCAAAATATAGGTACTTCAGAAACCTGTTGCGACTCAGCCCTTCTTGTCATGGGTTTAGATATGTCAATTCCTACGTTAATTCGCTCAGTAACGTGCTCACCATCTGAAAGCCTTTTACTGCCACAAGGTAACGTCTGGATTAGCTCCCCCATAACAGGGGTAATTCAGAATACTTATCTTACCTGGTCAGGCCTGATTTTCTAAGAAAGAGAGAAAGAGAGAGGGAGGGAGGGAGGGAAGGAGAGGGAGGGAGAGAAAGAAAGAAAGAGAAGGGGAGGGAGAGAGGGAGGAAGGAAGGAAGGGAGAGAGAGAAAGAGAGAAAGAGGAAGGGAGGGCGGGAGGGAGGGAGGAAGGCAAGGAATGGAGGAAGGAAGAAAATTGCTCTCCATTTGAATAATTTTGGAAACATTTAATTTTGCAAAAAGATAAACTGAACAGTACCACCAAGAGTAGGTTTAATTTGAAAACATTTTGTCATATAGAAAAATACAGTTAAGTCTTACTGTTATGGTCTCTGTTATGGAGATCCTAAAATTATCTGAGGTCCAGAATATAGACATCCCCACAGGAACCCAGGCTCAGATTTCCTAAGAGTCTTCGTTATTTTTCCAAAGCACTGATTCCTGTAGGCAGAGGGAAGTCAGGAGTCCCTCTTAACTGGTGCTCAGAATAGTACATGGATTCTAATCCAATATCCCTCCATGGCCGAGTAATAATTTAGTTCAAATATTGACTCGGCAGTAACAGTACTCAAGTGTCCCAAACTAGAAGAACAATCTACTATTACGGACGATTCGTGGGAAACAGCTAATGGCCAGAATCACTCCACTTTGTTGTTCTATTTAACATTTGGTAGAATACTCTTGCTCTGGTAGAATGAGAGGCCTTGTCAAAGGGGGAAAAAAGAATGAAGGAAACATTGTAATTAGGAAGTAAAATACATTATTGATAGAGGCCACCCTAAATTATTTGAAACGAAATACAAATTAAGTCCAGAAGCTCTCTCTTGAAAAAAACTGGCCAAACACACCCATGTGATAAAATTACATTTATTTAGATTTAATGGAGTTCAGTAACTTACATGAGTATTGTTTTGATCTATTGAAAGCATTTTAGTAGACCTCCTATCAGCCTGGGCCAGCAGTGGCTGCACAAAGAAGCCTTGTTCCCTTAGCTCAATCCAACGTCGACTTGGCAGGGTAACAGAGCTCCTGAGACACTTGTGCTTTCCAGAACTTTTTAGTCTCCTCTAGTTCATTAGGAGGAGTTGTCACACGCACTTTCTTCAGAGTCCTTGCTCTGTTCCACACTGCCCTTTCCAGGCACTAAGTCCCTTGAAGAGTTTGAACAAATCTCTCCACCTGCTCCTAAGTGTGGCCAGATCTTGGAACACAAAGATAAGAGCCTTGCAACCCCAGGATTCCGCAAGGCAGATATGCACATGTCACTCTGACTGGTGCCCTGGATGGATATGTGGATGGTGAGAATCTATCTGCTGAGAACCTGCCATGTTAGTGTAAACAGCCATAGGCAGACTTAGCTGGTTTTCTCCCATCAGTGTTGTGTCCCAGTGAACTTTCTTGTAGATAGCATCACCACCCTTTGTGACCTAGGAAAGGAAATGCGATCTCACTTTCCTTGCTCAGTACAATTTACGTTCCAGCACAGAGGGCTCTGTTTGGCTTTCAAGTCTACTCCTTAATCATCTGCCACCTCTTCTCCCAGTAAGAAAAGGAAGTAACAGAGCCAGCTGGCGACTCCTTGGTATCTCTCTACATTCTGCATCTCTCCCCTTCTAGGTGTTGGATCCCTGAAGTTAATTAAATACAGGGGTCTGATCTCTCTGAAGGGTCTCCTGCCCCTGCCTCAACTTCTCAACTCATTCTTTTGTAGACGGACAGTTTCATGGATGCCCAGACCTCTAAGGCTCTCAGCAGTTCTCAACCCACATAGGGTTATCCAAATGCATGTACTTTGAATTATTCAAACATATCTAGAACATACACATCTCATTTTAAGACCAGTACATATAGTAATACTTCCCTCACATTCATTCTAAATAGCAGAATTATTCAGTTTACTCATTTAATGAGGAAAAAAAAATCACCAAATGTCTTGCATTTGGTGCTAAGTACAACATAATTAATTGAGATCAAACATTATCTGAAATCTTACCTGGGATGAGAAACGATGGTGGTAGAAAAGATTCCACAGAACACACAGAAATTTCTGCAAGGAGTCAATTATTCCAAAGGAAGACAGTCTTACCATCCTGGGCAAAAAAACCCAGGAGTGCTCCAAAAGAAATGATCCTGTGTGGAGGGAGGTAGTAATGGATGGAAAAGAGGGAGAAGTCAACTATATAAACACTGTCTGGTGACATTTATATGTGATAGGATGAGAAAGGTGAAAAAAAAAAAAAGTTTAGCCTGCAAGCAAGGGCACCCAAGACAAATCACAAAAAAAGATGCAGCTAATTATGCTGAAATTTCCACATTGCTGAGTGTGTCATTCAAAGTAGCCATGATACCAACATGAGATCATGACCTGCTTTCCCACGAGCCAAGGATCAAAGCTGATGAGGAGTCTATCAAATAATTTAAATACAGGTAAGTTTTAAATGACCTCTAAATTCTTCCCTGCTATGCTAACATTTTCAAAATCATTAAACAAATATGTACAGAGAAATCACTGGAATAAACCCAGTGTCCGCTGCCTGTGCATATTATTTAGTTTAAACCTTAAAATACGTAATGGTCTCTACTTTTAACACCATTAACCCAGACTAACCTACAGCCTGTAATCAAAGAGTGTTAGCGGAGCAATTTGAAAATCCTCTTAAAATCTTGAAATCAAGATGTCCAGAGACTTTTAGTTCACCTTACAATTGCAAGTTAAACATGAATATTAACGCTCTGCGATAATCCCCCAAAAAGCATTCCTTGATCATGTTACAGAATATTACTTTGCTATAATGTGTTTGATCCCCCATGTTTTAAATATAATTTTGATGAGAAAGAACTGCTTAAATTTTTCTAGCAGGAAATTTTTACAAGACTAATTTCAAGTGTCAATTGTTATTTCTTTAGAAATTCAAGTGATTTTCTAACAGTTTGTCAAAACGCATGTCCCTTCTAGAAGGAGCCTATAATATAAAACAGAGCATTTCCTCCTACCATCTGTCTTACAAATTGGGATTTTTGCCTAATGGGCTGTATCCAATTCGGACACTTATCAAATCTCTGAAAGCTTAGCTCTTACTTTAAAAATAAGTTTAAATTTGGGGGAAAACAGAATAAACACTAAATGAATACCATTAGCATATTTTGATACCCCAAGGTGAGACCTCAAGTTAAAAACTGGAGTTATAAAAAGGAATGTGTCCATTCTCAACACATGCTTTAAAATGAAAGCTTTGCTTAAATGGTGTTAGTACAAAACACCATCTGAGAGTTTGGGAAGCGAGGGGGTTGGGGGGTTGTATGAGCCCGGTGGTGGGTATTAAGGAGGGCACGTATGGCATGGAGCATTGAGTGTGGTGCATAAACAATGAATTTTGGAACACTGAAAATAAAATAAAATGAAAAAAAAAATAACCCCCAAAACAAAACACCATCAATGTGAAACGGTTGAAACATATTTCAAGTAAGTTTCATTCTAAAGTAACAAAACAACACTGAAGAGTAGGAAGTTTGCCTCCAGTGCCCATTCTTGACCAGAAGAAAAATTTAAAAATCATAGATGACATCTGTGAAGATTTTGAGAGGACATTCAGATGCCCTGAATAGCTTCCTCAATCCCACAAAGCATTCTCTTACTCACTGTGCAGAATCAAAGCGGGTCTCCCCCACCTGCTCTCCAAAAACGGCACATAAAACTGAAAGGGAAAAGATACCACAGAGAACACGTGTATATACAGCAAAGTTTAGTTGAGATTGAATTAGCTAAGCTGGAGACTATGGCAGGATCAAAAGAAAAGGAGAATCTGTACATAAACCCAATCTCACCAAATGAAATCAGGAAATTCTGTACTCAACACTAAAACCTTGCATAGTTCATTTTGTGAAAACAAACAAACAAACAAAAAAACAAAAAAAAACCCAAAAACCAAACAAACCCAGGCTTGTTTAATAAAGGAGAGAGTTGATAGAAAAGAAGATCACATAGAGAATGCATGTTAGGCATGCCGTTTAGTTTCTGTCCTGCATTTTTTCCCTCATACAGCATGAAGGCAGAAGCCAGACTGTCAGGTCGGATAACTGTTAGGTTCATTTCCCAGCTTGGTCATTTGATGGTATGGGACTTTAAGGATATTACCGATTTAGTCTTTTTCCTCAGTTTCTTCATGTCTACAAAGAACTAATTATAGTACCTACTCCAAAAACTCTTTTTAAAAAAGATCTATTTATTTATTTATTTATTTAGAGAGTGCCCCCATGGCAGGGTGAAGGGGCAGAGGGAGAGGGAGAGAGAATTTTAGGTAGACCCACGCTGAGCACAGAGCCCAGTGCAGGGCTGATCCCACGACCCTGAGATCACGAGCTGAGCAGAAACCAAGAGCTGGTCACCAACTGACTGTGCCACACAGACACCCCTAGTCCAGGGGTCCAAAGAGCATGTCCAGGCATCTCACCCCCCTTTTTAAAGCCATACAGGTAGTTCTAATAAAAAGCTATGTTGAGAGCCACTGGATTACATAAATATAAGATTTGTATAGCTTAATGATATGGTTTTATACTCCAAAATGCCATGAATTCAAACATATAGACAAAAGTTTCTCAGTAATAATTCATTCTAAGAACAGATACTTCTATTTTATTTTTTATTTATTTTTTAAAAGATTTTATTTATTTATTTGTTAGAGAGAGAGAGAGAGCGAGCACAGGCAGACAGAGTGGCAGGCAGAGGCAGAGGGAGAAGCAGGCTCCCTGCTGAGCAGGGAGCCGGATGTGGGACTCGATCCCAGGACGCTGGGATGGCAGCTGCTTAACCAACTGAGCCACCCAGGCGTCCCCAGATACTTCTATTTTAAGTAAAGGGGTCTAAGGCTTCAGGGAAATTAAGTAACCAACCCAAATCAATAGCAGAACTTGGGGGAAGGTTCTAAATCACCTGGAAACATTCACAGTACACTATTTTTATGCTACACATATTGTATTTCACATATGTACAAAGTTTTTGGTGTCCTGTTACTTCTAGGCAAGAAAGTTCTCGGACTCACTATATAATAATATTCCAAAGAGGATATTTTTCTCTCACTTATACATAAGGAAAATTTAATTGTTTTTTGTTTCTGCATCTATAAAATTAAGATATGACCATCTGTCTCATAGACAGACACCTACAGGCATTGAGACTAATCTCTGTGAAGGTGGTAGGCAAAATATTAAAAATCAAAATCAATATACACCTGAAACTAATATAACATTATATATCTACTATATGTTGATATTTTTAAAAAGTTTTTTTGTCAATAAATATTTTAGTCAATAAAAGTTAATTATGAATTAACTTTTTAATTAATTAAAAATTAATTTTTTAGTCAATAAAAGTTAGCTAAACCTGAGGCTTACAAGAATAATGTCTCTTTTGCTGTCAGACCTTTGTTTCTTCTGTAGAAGCAAGACAACTTCAGTGGATCACTCCCCGAAATTCTGTACTCAGAGGGAAACTTTGTGCTCACTTCAAAAAGAATTTGAATTTGCCCTCAGTGGAACTGTCACAGCTTTTGGGTGAGAGGTTCACCCTTCTAGTCTCTGGAGCAGTATTCATATACTTTACTGCATTTCATCTCTGTCCTCGACTTTTTTATTTTTTAAAAGATTGTATTTATTTATTTGACAGAGATCACAAGTAGGCAGAGGGGCAGGCAGAGAGAGAGGAAAGGAAGCAGGCTCCCCTGACATTCTACTTAGCTATTTTAAGATTTTAGAGCCTAATAGGATTCGCTGACCATACAGGAAAGAATGGACACCTCTCAGACCTGGCAGGAAGAGTCAGGTTGGGATTTACACCTGGCAGTTACAAAGTTCAGAGAGGAAGACAGCTGGGTCCTACAGCATCCCACTTGGAACACTGAGGGGGATAACTGGCTAATTAGCAAAGAAGAGTCACCACCATGCAAAAGTTTCATTATGACCAATTTTATTTCATAACTGCATTGTCGGGCACTTTATGGTAGTATGGAGTTCATCCAAGATTTATGTTTGCATATTTTTCAAAAAATTCCCCAAACAATACTTCGATGCACAATGTCCTCCCAATAGTAGTCAGCTTTCGAGATGATTTATACTGTAGCCTCAAGGATGCGAGAACAGTGAAACAAATCTCAATGCTGGGTAGGTTTTTTAACAGGTATCTGTCAGCATGTCTGGCAAAAAGCTCAAGACTTTCAGTCCTTTTAAACAGTTACTCATTTAAAGCAAAAGAAATAAGCTTTGGGAAATTTCTGTTTTAACCTCTCACGTACCTTTTTATAAAAAAAAGACAATGCACATTAAGTTGCAGACTTCATGCAGTTCATACTTGTTTGCTGTTCTAGGCATTGCTGTAAGCACTAAATCAGAACAGATTCACGCAACCTTGTTTTTGGTATAGGATCACTGGATGGTTCTCAAAATGACCACCGGAAGTTGCACTGCCCGAGGGATGGTGACGGGATACTTGGGGTACAATTACTAACAGGCACAGAGTTCCAGTTCTGTCCTGCCCTAAACATCACAGAACCAACCAGAGGGCAGATGCGTTAAGGTACCTAATTAAGGCTCTCATCTGGGAAGTGAAATAACACGGAGACGAAAAGAGACTTAGAGGTTTCTCACATCAAAGAGGTCATCATTTGTGACTGTGAGACCTTTTTTAAGATAAAAGACTGTATTTTAAATTACTTAACTGAAGTCCGGTTTGAAGAAAACAGAGCTTTCTGGATATAAAGCTTCAGCTGACACTGCTGCTCAGTACCTTGTTTAATTTTTTGGTACGTTTGCATATCGCATCGAGAGCTACAGATTTTCCACAGTGCTTTTCT
The DNA here is from genome assembly GCA_003697995.1 of Taxidea taxus jeffersonii. Classification (NCBI taxonomy): domain Eukaryota; kingdom Metazoa; phylum Chordata; class Mammalia; order Carnivora; family Mustelidae; genus Taxidea; species Taxidea taxus. The sequence continues at coordinate 20,307 of ML103869.1, forward strand.
GCCTCATTCAAGTACAATAAAAGTAGAAATTTTATAGAAGCTCTAAGGTTAAACAAACTGTACATTATACAAAAATTAACTTAATTTATAGACAGTCAAGAAGTATTGGCAATGCCCTTTATAAATCTTACCAAAGATTCGTCACAAAGGATATTACAATCTATGTATGTGGTCATTACCGTACAAACACCATTTAGATTTATGTGGTACAGAACTGAATGTTTGTTAAATGTACACATGTAGAATCAGCATTTTGCACTATATACATTTCTTTTAAAGTAATAGTATTGTCAATACTAATCGAAGGTTCGGGATTTTCTTATTGCATATTTATTGTTGCTGAGGCAGTTAGTTATGATACAATAATGCAATATCCATAATTATTTTTAAATAAACAAACATTTCTCCTGCCAACAATATAAAGAATTTTCTAAGATCACACAGAACATTGCTACATACAGCTTTACACAAATACTGAAAAACATGACCTTAAGGCATCTGCTAGAAAAGCAGATGTGCATATTTATAGGAACTAAATTATGCAGGCAAAATATTGCACAAAATCCTATTATTTTCAAAATTAAATAGGCTTCTTTCTAAATACACATGATTCGCTATATCTTGACCAGATAAAAATGTTAATAACCAGTTTGCTCAAAACAATTCTTAAGTAAGCTTTAAGAAACAGACACAAAGTATCAGGCTCAACACAGGGAAGAAGGGAGTCCTCACACAGAATCTGTGAAAGCTCTTTCCTTAGATGAAGAAGTGCTTTGGGGAATTAGATTTGGGTATTCATTCCACTTTCTGAAATTTGTGTTCTGACTTACAAATATCTACCCAGAGTCGGGGTCTTTTATGCTAAACAAATTGGTATGTGCACTAGAAAATTTATTCATGAAAATAATCTTTTCCTGAAAATCCAGATTTTCTAGATGAGAAGGAAGATCTACTGCTGATTATGAGAATATTCACAGTTTTCTCCTCTTGATCAGGACTCTTCACGTTATTTAAGAAACAACTAATTCATGAACATTCCTGAATCCTCTTATAAGGATCTTAGGACAGAATCCGAACAACAGCACTGTTACATACACTTTTAATTGAAGAGGCAGGGATGGGGTGGGAGAGGCCTGGGGGGGGGGGGGGGCTTTTTCTAGAGAATGCTATTATCAAGATAAAGAACCGTAAAAACTAGTTTGCATCAGCATGCACCCACACCCTCAGTTAATCCTAAAGTAAGTGAAGTGGCCTAAGTATTGTGAAGGAGTGTCATTCCATTCTAGAGCCCAGTGCTGCCCGGTGAAAAGATTGAGCAGAGTGGGGACAGAGAATCAGAGAAACAAGGACACTTAGTTTCTAAGAGCTTCAAAGTCTGTCCTTTAAAAGTAGGTATCTTCAATAGCAGCATTATTATACTTTGTTAAAATAATAAGGAAAGTTAATGACATTAGAAGTGGTACCCGTGGTTCTACACTTAGAGCATGTTCTAGTTTCAGCAGCTTTAAAGGATTTTTTCTTATTTTGGTGTTAGAATCTTGGGCTAATAACTTCTAAGCAAAATATATAATTATTATTAACAGAGATTTGTTACTTCTTTTCCTTTTAATTGGTCCCTTCAGAGCAGGGACTAAGTTATTATTTTATTTCCGTACAGCCCCAGTTACTGTACCTTGCATATGACCAGTACAAAGAGTCAATAAATATTTCCCAAGAGCGATGAGTTATTAATAGAAAAATCATCCTGCTATGTTTTGGTGCCTTCCTAAAATATGCAAAAGTAGGTAACCATCAAGATTTACCACTTAACAACACACTGACCTAACAAAACAATAACTCCTAAATTCACACATGACTCTTCTATCCCTCCCCCCAAAATATCCTGGATGCAATATTTAAGGACAAAAAAGGTAAAACCTAGACTGGGATTCAGGGAGAATCATAACGGTTTAGAGGCCACATAAAAGACTATGCATGAAAGCCAAAGACTTATTCATTTATACAACTCTGGAAGAACAGGTAAAGCTTCTTTGAAAAATCCAAACAGCAGAGGGGTTTACAAATCTTTCATTTCATTATAATAGAAAATATGAACATAGGAGAAAATAAAATGATACTTTGTTTCCGAATTCACTTTAATTTCACTTCATTCTCCCATATATAAAATAATACTTTGTTTCTGAATTCACCTTAATTTCACTTCATTCTCCCTATATCCACCATAATACTGGGAAGTCTAGCTTAAGAGCAGATTGAACACTCAATATATTAATGATTTGAAATACTAATACTTTTGGAGTAGTAGTCTCTTGGATAGTAGCCTTCTGGATTTTTTCCCAAGAATAACATGTAGAGCTTTTGTTTTTGCTTTTGTTTTTTCAACAGAATATAAAAGCTGATTTTGCATGTTAAAATAAGGCACAGATCCAGTTCAAAATACCTTGATGCAAATGTCCTTGTGAGTGGCTATATTACCTCACAGGAACAGTCTTGGAGTCAAACATCTCATGAGGTGACCAGATGATAGAAGAACCTACATTTCTGAGGCCATGATGTTTATTAAGCAAAATTTACCTATGCTACACTCACAATTATCTCATTCTTCAGAATATGAATTCTGAACGAAAACATGCTTCATTCCAATAGTCATATTAAAAGACTTTTTTTTAAAAAATTAGGAAGAAATATTTGCCAAGCAGATTAACAACCAGAGTGACCTTTTTTCCTTCTCATTTAAAACAGCTCTTCTGATAAATCTACTTTTATTACATGCTTAGGCAAAGTGAAATGGAATTTTGTAATGAGTATATAAAGGCAAAATTTGACAAGAACCATGAGTCTTACTTTTATGTTAATAAAATAAGTATTAAATACTTTTTTCCTTAGTATATACTGACTCCCTCCTTATAAGGAAAACAAGATTTCTCTTTACAAACATGAATGAATAATTGTGCCCAATAAAACATATCTGTTTAGGTTTTGGAATGTAGCTTAGAAAAGAAAAAAACTTGGTCATTTTCTTTAAATTATTTAAAGACTGACCTGGATAAACATTTTTAAGCAATGTTTTTAACAAATCCCCTTCTGGGGTTTTTTAACTGAAAACCAAATTCTCCCAGCAAATATTTTAGGGTACAGTCCTGATGGGGTTCTTGAATGGTTTCTCAAACACCTTTTCTAAAATGACAGCTAGGGATATACAGAATATATAGTGAATATACAAATACCAAATTAACCATAACACCACTGTTTTTTTTCCTGACTTTTTCCCTGTCAATCTATCCTATCCTGAAGCAGTCAATGAATGATGAATTTCAACGTTTAGCAGTGAATTTGAGGGAGAAAAGACAAATCTCCATGTAGAAGAATTCCAAATAATTTATGTAGATACTCCATTCTAAGGGAAAGGAACCAAAAAGCCCTACTCCTTAGGTGTGGGCTCTACACAGTGATCTCCTTCCAAAGACTACAGCACACAAAGGGAGGGAAGAGAGTATAGTGGAAAAAGCTGACAAAGACCACCTCAGCTCAGTTATCAAAGTCAACATCAACACTCACAAATCATGCTGACATTATGTACCGTGGTTATGATATAATGAAAATGACATTTTACTTCTGTAACCTTCCTTCTGCAAACCCACAATCATAGTATAATTGTGAGAAAAATAGCAGACAAATTCTAATAGAGGGACATTCTATAATATATTCGACCAGTACTCTTTAAACCTATCAGGGTCATCGGAAACAAGGAAAGTCTGAGGAAATGTCACAGCCAAGAGGAATCTAAAGACACATGACAACCAGATGTAATGTGGTATCTTGATTTAGATTCTAGGATAGAAAAAAGGCATCAGGGAAAAACTAAGGAAATTTGAATAAAGCATGGACTATCAATATTGGTGCACTAATTGTGGCAAATGTACCATACCAATGCAAAATATTAATCACAGGGGAAACTGTATGAGGGACATAATGGGAACTCTCTGTACTGTCTTCCTAATTTTTCTGTAGATCTCAAACTTTTAAGATATCAAGTCAATTATTTTTAAAAAGTAAATTTGAGATGATAAACATTCTGAATTACTACTTAAGAAAAAAAAGAGACAGGAACATTTCTTTATCAGGACAGTTCATGTTGCATTTGGCTTTCTGGGGCTGGGTTCCTAGATAGCAAAGGCATACAGAGAGACTGAAAAAAAATTTAAAGTGTCTCATTTGTAAACAGAAGTCATTAATTTCACATTGTAATTCAGCACTTCATATATTTCACTGAGTGAAAGGTCAATATGTACCTTTATGCATTTTGGAAAACATGGCTGCAGTGTCCACATGAGAGCTTTTCAACTTTGAAAAATGAATTTTGTCCTTGATGCAACAAATAGAAAAAGGCATTATTGCTCTGCAGAACACTTATAACTTATCCTTCAAAATTTACAGGTAATTCCATAAATTATTAAAGTATGCTAAATATAGGCTTAGGATTAAGGCAGTTAGTAGTAGGTTAACAGTTTCAGCAGTTTCAGGCTAGTTTTGATAAGTTTTGATATCCTGATCAGTTCATGCTCGACCAGATTAGTATAGTAGCTACTTGTTATGTGCAAGGGTTATATATGCATATTAGTTTAAATAAAATGAAGGGCATTAAGCACCAAATACCGGGAAATCATATGTTTGACATATACTTCCATGATACATACACACTAGTACCTGATTTAAGAGCACAGTAGGAGAATCAGCATTACATTTAAAAATCAATCAATAATATATACTCACGAGATGAATGAGTGGGGAAAATGTATGCTCCAAATGAAAAATAATGTTTAGACAGTACTAAGAATTGTCATTCTTACAAATAATTCTGTTTACTACAGAGATTACAAGGAATCCTAAAATGTCTCCATAGAAGCATGGATGCAAGCGAGTGACTCCTAATCGTTGATTTAAGCTTGGTTTCCACTTGAGTTTTCTTCTGAAATGTTTAAGTCTTGCTGGAAGGCAGATGTCATGTGACATAAGGACACTACTTCATGAAGCAGTCCAGTATCTCCTGAAGTCTCTTTGGCTTCTTTCCCTTCTTTCTCCCAAGGAACAAAAGTAGATGAATGTCGCCCAAGGCTGGGTGGAAGCAGATCGTCTGAAATCTGGCTTAGTGTTTCTTTCTTTTCTGATTTAGCTTTTTCATTTTCAGAAACTTCAGGTGAAGCTAGCTGGAGAGTCAATCCTGAAGTAGAAGCTGGCTTTTCCATGACCGCAGGCCCCTTCACACTGTCAGCACTGAGGTATTTTTCATTGTTTTCCTCTTTCAAGATAAACAGAGAATCTGTCAGGCCGCTAGAGGAAACCCGCTTCCGGGGAGAGGGAGGAAGGTGTTTGCCGTGGAGGGCGCTATCGTCTTGTCCAAGATGCCACTCGGTTTGATCATCAGAACCACGGCAAAGCAGGGCCAGGTTATTCTCACTAGGTGCATTGGATGTATTCTGAAAGGAGAAACAACACATTCAGAAACATTTTAATGATATTATAATGTTACATTAGCATTTTTTTTCCATTTTGAAATAAAATATTAATATCTTTTAAGACTGGCAACTTGGAAGTTCCCCCCAGAGGAAATACAGCATTGACAGGTAATTCTGAACACCTGCAAATGGCTCTATTAACAAGAAAATACATGAACATATACAATTTTTTATTTGTCACTTATACTTCAACAAAGCTGAAAAAGCAAATGAAAAGAACTTGCCAACCGCCCTTCCCCAAGAAACCCCTAAATAGACCAGCTACCTCAATGCCAAGTTCTGCAATTACTTACAGTCACCACAGGATGGCCATTACTCATACTTCCATCTCTAGTGTTTTTAAAACATTCATATCAATTTGTTTAAAACACTCTTCATTTTTGAAGCAATATAATGAAAAAGTACTTGAATTGAGACATCGCTTAAAAATTTTTGAAGACCCAGGAAATATAGAAAAAATGTGGGAACACTTCACATTTAAATAATTCCCCAGAAAAGACAACTCTAAAACTAGACTGTAAGAGAATATTACAGCTTAAAAAAATTATTTTCAATGAATGTCAATAACCACATTTATGTATCCAGAAATGGATACATAAATGGGAAAAAATACTGGAATTCTGAAACTAGAAATAAGTCTTAATGATTAAAATTTCATATTTTTGAAGATCTGACTACTCACCTGTTCATTAGAGGTTAAATGCTTTGATCAACTAAGATTATAACATGAGGCAATTCACACCCAAGGGTAAGAATGTTTTCATTTAATTTTATAGATTGAAAAAATCAACTAACCGTAGGTTTATAATCAATATCATCCATTGATCTGAAGAAATCCAAGCTCTTAGCTGCTGCTAGTTTTCCTTGGTCTGAGCTGTGTGTGCTCAATGTATCTAAGATTTCTCCTAGGAGGTCCATTTCGCCTGAGTAAGGAGTCTTTACTCTTGCTTCAACAGAGTCATCACTTTCATAAAAATAAGCAGACGCTTCTTCTCCATCTTCAGAGGACAACCTGAGGGAAAATGAAGCACGAGCTAGCTATCCCTCAGCCACCCAGTTACATTCAATGAGTGAGACAGTCTTGAAACCAAAGTGCTTTTCAGTGGAACCACAACAAAATGGTGAATTGGTTCAAGGCCAAATTCTTTACAGTGACGTGTGTAAACCAATTCAAACAGGGGGACTTTTGAGTACGTGCACTATAAAAATACAAACAAATACCTATGGGACCTTAATCGATCTGGAAGCAGAAGCAGTGCTTTTCACACAGTCTAATTCTGTGGGATTTGGGACATTAGTCTTAGAATAGTAGAGGGGGCATTTGGAAACTGCTATAGCCCGAGTTCACTTTCAGTATTTGTATGTGGTTTTTCCCTTTAGTTATTCATTTGTTTTAGAGAAGAATGCATATTCCTTAATGTAGACAAAGATTTACTTAATGGAGAAAAAAGACTGCATTTTGTCACCCCCATATAAGTTTAAATTATTTTTAAAAAACCTAAATGTCTACTATTATTATTTCCCTTACTTTATAGTGAAATTAATTTTTAATACTTTGCATTAAAATTTTCTCTTCTGATATCACCACAGAGTTAAACCCCTCCCCTTCCCCAACTTGGTTTAATGGACTTTTATTACTGTTTCTGCCATTTAACCTGCCCCTCTTTACTAGCAGGGTAGGAGCCTAACTTAGGTGGGCTTCTATTTCCCCTTTAACAGTATCGCAGATACTTCTGTAGGCCTTACCGCTTTCCAAGAATAAGATATTTCAGGTCTATCCTGCTCTCCTATCTCAAAATCATTCCCCATGAGACTCCAAGGAGCACTGACTGGTTCCTTTTGCTGAAGAACATTGCAAGGGAGCAAAATCTAATCTCTAGGAGTGTACACCCTTTGAATTATCTTCTGAAATCCTAAAACTTCTGCCTTTCAGCCACAACATTTAGTAGGACACTAAAATCCATCACAACTTACTTGCTGGCTCTCTCGTCATAGTCGTCATCATACAGAGCACCATCAAGGCTCTTAAGGGGTCTTTTTAGGCGTGCCTAGAGAGAATTGACCATAAATTGACACTAGTAGTTAAAATAAGTCTTTTTCATGAATTTTAAAGGAATAATTTGATCTAACAAGGAACACTTTTAAAAGAAATATGAATTCAGGATTTTTTAATATTAACCAATCACTTGATAAGGTGTGCATTAAGAAGGGGAGGGAATTAGACAACTGATGTCAACACTTATAGCTCAAACCAATAGACAAAAACCAAATCACTGGATTGAATACACACACACACACACACACACACACACACA